>BSBM01000240.1:5775000-5927500 GCA_027924585.1 Larix kaempferi | reverse complement strand
GGCTGCTTTCACCTCATCCTCTGTCAGCCCATTCATAAATTCTATGGCCTTTTTTGCACACTCCATGGGATTCTTGTTCAATTTTTCCTTGACTATTGTTATGCTTTGCTTGTCTAACTTGATTACAACTTCCTTTTCCAAAATGAAATCAAGATATGGCCTTAGCTTTTCTGCCTCTGCAATAATGTCATCCCAAATGACTTGCTTTACTTCCTACAGGGAGGTCTGACATGTGGCCTGCTTCACCAATTCCTTATTTTTGACCTACATCTCCTGGTACTTGGTTTCCCAAGCCTCCTTTTCCTGCTCTACATTTGACATTAGGGTTTTCATATTTTTGTTTTGCTTCTTTAACCTTTCCACTCCTAAGTCACTTAGACTTTCCTGTGCCATAGACCCCACAAGGGATAAGTCACCTGATTCTATGGAGGAGGGTGTGGCCATGTTCTCCAACTCTTTTCTCTTCTCCTGCAATTTCCCTTCCAACTCTACAAATTTAGCCTTCCACTTCTTTTCACTTAGACTCCACCATAAGAGCCATATCACTTAGCCACAACTTTTCTTTCTCTTCAAATTTTAGTAATTTGGCTTTATAGTTTGTTAGTTCATTCTTCAGCTCATCTCTCTTCTCCTCGAGATCTGTCAGCTCAGATGCCTCTATCAGCTGGGGGGAAGGGCTCTTTAACTTCTTCTTCAATGTCTGAATATCCTTGTCTTTCTCATCCAACAAACTTTGTATACTGGCCTTCTTTTATTCCTGGCTTTCAATAGCCAACAATACATTTTGCATCTTCTTGATTTGTGCCTTGTGGGATTTTTTCTCCACTCTTTCTAGTCTGAGCTGATTTTGAACCTTAACCTTACTTGTTTGTAACTTGGATAATTCTAGTGCAGCCTTTAGCAGTTTGGCATAGATAACCTCCCCATTTTTCTTGTGCAAATTTATCATATCGGGGATAGGGATGTCTTCCAAGTTCACTTTCAATTCAGTGGCTTTGTTTTTGGTAGCTAAGGCCAAGTTCAAGGTGTTCTGGGCATGGCTCCTGCTAGCTCTTCATACAACTTAGACTCTTTTGAGGCTTCCTCTGTGCTCTCTTTATACTCCTCCAATAGTTCTAATCTACTTTTTCTTGGTGCAATAGGTTCAGTGGCTTCCCTATCAAATACATATTCTTTAATCTCGAAGGCAGGCAATTTGGACTTCACCTACTTCTGTTTAGTTCGACTAGTTGACACATGTACAATCTGCTGCATAGGTTTTCCTACCTTCTTCCTTTTGGGATCTCTTTCTGCATCATCATCTATATCCATGAAATCATTTCTTTCCAGTTTTCTGGACCCTCTAGAGCCACTAGAGGGAGGTATGATTTCTCCAATTGCTGGGACCAAGCTAGAGCTACCAATTTGTGGTAATGGTTCCTTCTGCACCAGAGAGGTGGGCTCATCCTGTTCATCTATATCCATCTAAACTTTTCCAGGATACTCCAGCCAATTTGCAGTCTTAGCCGGACCTGCAAGCTAAAAATGTTCAAAACCCTTTCTGTTGTTTTCTTTCCTTCTGTCTGAGATGATATGGTGGGGGTCTTAGTTTATGGAAGCCTTGGTTTGAAGCCCCATGTCTCGCATCACACCTTCAATGGTTGGAAGGGAAGCCTTGTTTTTAACAATGAATGGGCCTACAACCCATGGAAAGGTGATATCTGAAGCCTTCTTGTCATCCAAAAAATATTCTCGGAGTTAAGAAAGAAGGAAGTATGTATGGTGGGTGAGAAAAACCATAGCCTTTGATCACTATGCCCTTCTCTAATAAGAACCAATCTCCAATCCTCTTTTCAGGGCAAGGTTGTAACATTTCCTTCATCTCTGTCAACACCTTGGGCAACTTCCTATGAAAGAAATTATTGTACACCTCTGACATAAGGTTGTTCATGAATTTGTTGTAGTCTGTAAGCATTTACTGAGTGAGCATCTTCTCAGGCATTTGCAAGTTCTCTTCATCAAAGGATAGGAAAATTCTTAGCAGATATGACTGAACTTGAAGCTTCTAGTCTTGTGGAAGTCCACTAGCTGAGAATGGACGTTCTCAGCAAGGGACTCATCAAATTTAAGGTAGGAGCATTGGATGGACTGACTGGGTTCATTAGACTCAAGTGGACATGTGCTCAGGACAAACAATAGGATTATTAAAGGTTCAGTGATATACTGGTCTGTATCTAATCCTAGGAACTGGGCTAGCAGGGTTATAACACATTTGGAGTCTTCTCTAAATAGACTGACTTCACCAGGGAAAGGTTGGTCCTGGAAGGAGACATTAGGTTATAGGATAGCATGGAAGAAACTTTGCTTAAGATCGGCTGGGGCCTATCTGAAATGCTGAATTAGGGCTTCGTTTGTGTATTCTTTGGATTTTTGGCAGAACTCATTTGGGATTGATAGGGATTTCCTAATAGTGAGGGGATTGACTTGGCACAGGATATTAGAGATGGATGCATCCATAATCACCCTCTCAGAGGAGGAGTAATTGGTGGCGTACGAGCCAACGAACTCTGGACAATTTGGGGTTTTGTTGATTGCAAACAAATGAAAAAATGAATGGTAGAGCTTATGCACATCTATATTCCGTTCCCTAATGATCTTCAACTTGTCTTCAGCTATCTCAATGGATTTGTTTATCAACACTGTGTCGTAAACCTTGACATCTTTATCCTCAAAAAAATCACCTATCCTCCAGTATTCAAAACTTGGGTGTTCTATCTCACTCAATTCAGCAATTTAAATAGTTTTGTATGGAGATAGGAGGCCTACCCGGTTATCGACAGCTGGTCTGAGAATATGGCTAAGTTGTCTGCTTTTACACACACAGTCTTTTGTTGTTTTCCAATGCAACTGAATCAAGCAGTACTCAAATCCCCGTGCATGCCATTTTTATATTATTGATCCCTTCCTAACCTTCTTGCATCTTCTGTATCACAAAGGTTTTCAAGCCGTCGATTGGTGTGATCTGATCTATGCCATAGATCTCCTTCACCCTTTAACTCTGCAATCCTTCGCAGCTCTTAACCTTTCAAATACCACCTTCCTTGCACCTTAGATTTGCGAATCCAATGGTGGCCATTGATCTAGGCCCACTTTTCATCTCAGCCGTCCAAATATGCTGCCCCTACTAAGGTTTGCAGATTTGGGAAGTGTAATTAACCTGCGCATGTTAAATCTGCGAACAACAGATCCACCATTGACGCCTTCCCCCTCCAGATCTGCATCGTCGCGATGTGCGGTCCCTACCAAAAGTTCAAAGGTTTGGAAAGTTAGTATTTTCGTGCACTTTGAAATTGTGAACAACATGACAACCATAGATATGTCTTCTCACCCGTTGATCTGATTCCCAATTTGCTTGTGGGCTAGCACACCCCGCCCATGCTTAAAACACACTATCTTTCTTTCGCGAAGTCGCTTTCCAGTTGTTGATCTTCGTTGCCATAGATCTACACCCTTCATATGTGCCCCTATATAACATTGAGTGGAACTTTATAATTTATCCCCCACTAGTAATGTTAAAGCTTAGGACCCCTAATTATTTCATTCCCAAGTTAAAAATACACACCCAAAACTACTACATTTTTGGCCTTTAGGGGGGGTTGTCTTCCACCCCCAAAAGTGACCTACGGGGGGGGTTGGATTTGGGGGTGGTTTTGGAAAAACCTCCCCTAAAAGGCACCAATGTTAAAATTTTTTCCCTTTAAGGGCAGTTTTTGACAAGATTGGAACCACCCCCAAAAGTGACTTTTGGGGGCAGTTTGTGACCCCCCTCGTAGAGGTCTATGGAGGAGGTTTTAAACCCCCCTCGTAGACCCCTTCATAGAGACCTATAGGGGTGATTTTGAACTCCCTTCATAGAGACCTACGAGGGAGTTGTGTATCCCCCTCATACAAAAATACAGGGGTGGTTTGGAAGCCCCATCGTAGAGGACTATAGGGGTAGTTTCAAACCCCCCTCGTAGAGACCTATAGGGGTGGTTGTGAACCCCCCTCATATAGTCCTATAGGGGGGGTTTGGAACCCCCCTTGTAGAGGCCTATAGGGGCAGTTTAGAACCACCCTCATAGAGGCCTATAGAGGCAGTTTGAAACCCCCCTCGTAGAGGCCTATAGGGACGGTTTGGAACCCCCCTCGTAGATGCCTATGGGGGCGGTTCAAAACCCCCCGTAAAATTCCTTATTAAAAACCTTTGGGGGAGGTTACAAACCCCCCTCGTAGGTACCTACAAGGGTGGTTCTAAACCCCCCTCATTGTAACATACAATGGCAATTTCGAACCCACCTCATAGTGAGATATGAAGGTGGATTAGAACCCCCCTCGTAGTGACATATGAAGGCAGTTTATAACCCCCATCGTAGAAACATACAAAGACGGTTTGAAACCCCCTCTATAGCCATAATAAATCATAATAAAATATGTTTTATTAAAAATACTAATATTGCAATATCAATAGGGCACAGAGGAATCGAACCCCCAACCTCCTGCTTATAAGGCAGGAGCTCTTCCATTGAGCTAGAACCCTTTCAAAATTGGGGAGAGGAGAATATGAGGACCTAGATTGCCTCATTTGTAATTCGAAGAAAAGACAATAATATATGAAGACAACCATGCTTAAAATACAATTTATTTTTCAAAACACATTAATAAGCACAAAAATATACCATAATAAGCCTAGAGCTCATTCTAACTTTTGGAATTGTTTGAAGAGACCCCAAAGATGTCTAACCACAAAAATATACATATGTAATTTCACATAGGATCTATGTTGGTAAAGAAACTGGGATTTAAGTCCCTCATTTACAGATAATTAACATTGATCATATACTAGATCCACAGGGTATACTTCAAAATTGCTAAACACCATAACCATAAAAGCATTACAAGATTATGTTAAATTTTGAGCATTAATTCATTATACTCTAGGATCTTTGCTGAGAGAATAACATCTATAGTATATCAATGCATGACAATCATAATATGACAAGCATCACAAGCATCACAAGAATCAAAAGCATAGAGACAAGAGACACAGATTTTTCGTGGGGAAAACCCTAAGGTGAAAAACCCCACAACTTCCTCAGAGATAGAGAGAGCAATGGCTCAACCAAAATACAACCAAATAACACTGAGATAGTCTCCTAGCAGATGATCCTCCTCCTCCTCACTAGTGCGCCACTTTCCAGAGAGAGAGTGAGTTACTTTTTCCGAGTGAGTAAAATAGAGATCTCCTATCTCTATTTATACTCACCTTTTTGCTCAGTGACCTACTGGGGCCGACTTGTCTACTTAGATACATCCACATTATATTATATATTAATCAGGCCCGACCCCATATGGTGGTCTAATAACCCATCGGCAAGTACACACACTTGCGACACTTGTCAATCCACATGAAGACACTTCCTTATAGAGGAATAACACATCTCTTATAAGGGTACAATAAATATATATATAATACACAGATGAAATACATTCCGAAGTTACATATACATCAACAGATTATACTAGTTCAATGAAAATGAAAGGAAATGCAAGAAATCATAAAATTGTTAATGAACTCACCTTCATTCAGTACTTATACCGGAGTAAAGATGGATCTAAACTAGTTGTTTTTTACTAGTAGTTGTATTTTACCTCTCCATACAGTGCAATATGATTCAATAAAATGTCCTGAGAAGGTAGCCATGGACTTGTTGATTCTTGTTTATCAAATCCAAATATCCTCCAAAGTTGCAGATGCCCTGAATTCAAATCTGTTTATGAACACGGAGTAGCAGTTTTGTTTAATTAACTATATGAAATGTTATTAATCCTATTATGTTTGGGCAGTTGTAGAGATATTTGTAGATATATATATAAATAAATTTATTTTTATAATTTTAAACCGAATATATATATATATATCTGACTTAACCCAGTTGGTTAGATCAATTATTTTGAAAGGACTGTTTCAAGGTAGACTTTGCTTTGAGGTCTCAAGTTCTGAGGTTCGAGTCAGATTGAGTCTTGTTAGGTTACAAGCTACTATTGTGGTTGGCAGATGAGTTTCCCTCCATCTGGATATTTCAGGATCAAGGGGTGGGTACAAGGGAGATCCACGAGGTTTTCCTTTCAAAATAAATATATATTAAGCTGACTTATGCCACAACAATATCATATATATTAAGCTATTGGTGCGTAACTCTTCATTCATGTTCATATAGGCAGATATTGTTCATGGAAATTATAAAATATATACGCAAATCCTATTCATGGATATAAAATATATAGGCAGATCCTGTTCATGGAAATTATAAAATATTGGGGGATTCTCCTCATCAGGCATCTTTGGAGATGCTGACCCTAAAATTAGTGTAAATTTCATGTTTATTTTTAAAATTATTTTTCAACTTCCTGCTAATTCTTGTATATTTGTAGGATTCTCTTGGAGGAAACAAGAGAACTGTGATGATTGGTAATTCAGTCATGTCTGGTGTTTATCTTGTCTTTTTTATCATAGCTTAGCCTCTTGTAATAAGAAAAATAGATTTGATTTTTATGGAACATTTCCTTTCACCAAGAATCCTCCCATTTTCACTGCTTTTCTCCAACCCATGTTTCTTTCAGGAATCAGGTGGGTTAATATATTATATTTCATGATGTTACAGATTTGGTTGTTCCTAATTGTGTGTTGTATGTAAAACGTTTGCATGGAAAGGCAATTGAATGTCCTAGATTTAACTTGAGGACCTGTTTATCTGGTTACATTCATGTTGTATGCACATAGACAAATCAAAATGGGTTGGGTAAGGAGAATTTGCTAAGAATGTAAAATTTGATCATCTTTAAATAGTATGTAAAATGAAGAATCTAGTAGCAAGCCTGCAACAATAAGTTGTTGTGAATTAAAATTCTACTTATGCAAATTAATATTAGATCCCAAAGTTATATCTAGGACATACCCAGAGTTCAGTCATCCATCTTCTTGTAAGACTAACAATTCTACTCGATATATTATGAAGGTATTCTCCCCTATCTTATCATGTGCGTTTGCAGTTCTATAAAGGTTCATGATTCTGATTTTGGACGAGTGAAATAAAGACTGTTTGGGATCCTAAATGTTCTGGGATATATGGGAAGTGAAAAAATTGTACTCATATGTTTCTGAATTTTTTAGGGATCTGTTAGAACTAGAATCATGTATGTTATGCTCTTTTCGTTCAAAATGTTGGTGAAGCACATTTTTGTGTTTCTTATGTGACTATCCATAATATTTTTCCAAGGAAAAAATCACAACTTCTATTCAAAAGAGAGAATGGAAATCACATTTCTAAAGTGCTTATAGCACAATACAAAGAGGAGAGAGTATATGACTGTACCTTGAACAACATAAAATAGAGATCAGTCTATCTCAACTACTATCCATTAGAACATAAAAGTCTCAATAAAGCCCAAAAATTAAGATCTCGACCAGTCACCTAAGACTGTCCTCCTACCCTCCATAAATTTGATCCTTGCACAGGAACAAATTACCGAAAACAAACAAAAATCTATGGATCTCTAAACATTGAAACATATCAAACATATTGTTGGTAACCCTATATGCCAATTAATTACAACTAACACACAGGATGCTCAATATAAATTGTCAACCCAGGGAAGTCTTTTTTTTCAATGGAAATAAGCACAATCTATGCATAAACATTTCAAATAGTTGATTAACTGAATGGAGATAATAATCCTACCTATCTGCTCAACCAAACTCATCCCATAAAGAAAACTAATCTAACTCACACATCTAGGAATTCAAAGTGCAGCAACCTTCCTACATAAATCAACCTAGCAGTTACTGATCTAAGAATAGAAATGAACTAGATTACTTTTGCAAGAAGTTAAATCCTATAATGATCAAACTACAGTATTCAATCTTTACCAAAATGATTCATCCAGCAACTACTGTAACTCAATCATAATCTGCCTAATCTATGAATTCAATAAAAATACAACAACAACCAGAATTAGAAAATAAGCTTGAACTCTAAATTGATAACCATTGGAGATCATATAAAGCATAAACGACTGAAAGGAATTGGAGCTGAGCTTGGCTGTAATAGATGATTCTAACACACATGCATTACTCAAACTAACCTACACAGTCGACTGTCACACCACACAGTTGCAGCTATTCAGGATGCAAATGATAAACTACCAATAAAGAATGCAATTGGAAATTGTATGTTGCAGCTATTAGTAATACGCCTAATGCGATTCCACAACACACAATAGGAAATAAAACAAATAAATGTAAATACCTACTTAACTCAGCAATCTCTGTGAGAAGGCGGGCCCTGGCCTTCTAACATAGATGCCGTGAACTACCACAAATTAAGACACATAAATAGAAATAACTATGCTCTTCATTAAATATGGTAATCCACAGTCTCAGTTCTCTGTTACAGTCCATAAAAAATGATAATTAACCAACCCTAAACTCTGAAAGCCTTCCCATCTTTATACATGCAAAATATAGTTCGTGATCCACTAATTTCATGCAGCAATGAAGATCTCTAATCTTCGTGCTGTAGAGTTATAGCTAAACTGTTACATCCATAAAGAATGAGGCCGTTAATCATGAAGGATGTTGTTACTCTGGAAGTCAATGGATCAATGGTTTAACCAATTGGGAGGCATCCTGTCTGTTGCAACAATGCTTTATTTCAGCGAAGACCTGTTACAACTTCACGTGGAAAGATGCGTTGTCCCTTGGAATAGGAGGAATCAAATCAGAAGAGAAATAGCTGGCACCACGTATGATTCTTTCCCAAGGCATTGCGACTGAGATACCTGTGCTTTGATCTTAACTTAATGAAATCAACACAAGTTAGCATAAATCGAAGGCTAGAATTCATAACCATAACAATCTTAGGCATTTAATTAAATGAAGCAATAATAAATTACACCTTGTCAGGATTGCTGATTGTTCTTGAAAAAGGCATGCATATGGTTTATTAAAGTAGGGTGTAACTAGGCAAAATGATGAAATAGGTACGGTAAAAAATGGGCATTTCCAGGGCCCAACATCTCCCCCCAACTATCCATTTGCATGTCCTCATGCAACGACTGATTAGTTTGATTTTGAATCTGATACTCATTCATATTATGTAGATAAGTTGAGGGAATCAATTTTGAAAATTAACCATTGGGAATGTTGGTTCTTATGTGATAGCATCCCCCTACCTTTAGCAGCTTCAGCTTATATTGGAAATCATTAGATTTTTCATAGTAATTGTTCTTATGTAACAACATTTTCCCTTGTATCCCATACTCAACATCTTTTACCTGAATTGCATTTAAAATAAAAAATAAAAAATTGAGGACATTGGTTCTTGTGTGATAGCATCTTGTTTCCTGATTTTTTTAGCCTGCTGATTCGAGTCAATGCCCTCAAAATGATGAGACTGAGCCCAAAAATAATTCCTTTGATTGCCTTGCTCCTAAATATCTCTATACCACTAAGTCCAATACTGTAACTCTATGCCCTGCCAAATTAAAGATATCCCCACATTCTGGGCATATCAAGTCTTGTCATCCTTCATTCCCTTCAATGGAAGATAACTTCTTCGATTGGTCTGTAGCCCCCACCACTGTACTCACATACTTCTTTGCTTGTATTCTGCATGTCTCCTTCCATTTCTCTAGTTCTGCACAAAGTACTTGTACCTCCTCTTTTAACAGCTTATTTTCAAAAAGAAGATTCTCTAATTGAGGTTCTTCCATAGTAGGTTCTTGTGTATCAGCAGGTGATCGAGGTTTTAAGATGGGAATCCCAATGTCTACCCCGATCAAATGATCCGCTTCTGCTGCAGTAATGATTTTAATTCGTCTCTTTTTCACTGGGCTAAACATCTGGCCCTTGCTCGTTAGCCCTTCCTTCCTCCTAGGAGGCAGGGAGAGTCTTGTCACCTTAAAAAGAGGGCCGAATCCCTCCTTTTGATTTAAATTTCTTATGATTTTGGGAGAGGATTCCACATCCAGAGCTTCTAGACCGCTTTCTGATACTACCTTTGCTTGATGTTCTTCATCTACTATTTTAGTTTCAGCTGCCCCCATTTTAACCTCCTCTATTTCAATCTCCTCTTCATCCTCCCATCGAGCTTCTGGTGTTCCAATTCTTCTCCCCCCAACTGAGTTTGAGGAACCCCAGTCCTCATCCACTATTTTTAAGGAAATTTCATGGGGTACCTCTGGGCAAACCAAAAATTGTTCCCATGTCAAATTATGTTGTGCAAGGCTCCGTAAGACCAATATTTTAATTAGCCCATGGTTTGTGAGAGATGATAAGGGGTGTTGAGCACCTCTAACATAGTAGTCTCATATCTCATAGGGATACCCATACCACTGAGCTTCTGCGAAATGTTGTAACGAATGCACCAGTCATAGTTTCAAACATCAAACTGACTGCATGTAGACACGGTTGATAGATAGTCGAAGTTTGAATTGAGCCTTGTTGGAAAGGTGGCACAGTTAGTTTTGGAGTAAAATTCATGGCAGGATTATCTCACAAGCCAGGTAGAATGATGGTCATAGTCATAAGTACGGGTAACAACTTAAATGTGATTTTGGTTCAGTTGATTTGCTGCGGATAGATGACAGGGGTAACTGACAAATATAACCATTATTGGTTTGCGACGTCAATAGATGCCTAATCATGATTATAGTTAGAACCCATACCTTTAGGATTAATGCTCGAGCCGCCATTCTGCCATCGCATTATATTCATAGTCGCATCATTGGTGAAATACGCATGTGCCGAGATGAGTTGGCCACCACCAACCGGGCTTATACGTTCATCCATGCTGACAGGTATGCAGGACGGCCCCATAGTTATCATCGTTCTTGGTAGACTACGATTGGAGCTGTGGAGTCATCATTTAAATTAGACCCTGGTCAAATCATTAGCGACGAGACTGTTCTAGGAGATGAACAATCTAGCAGAGTTGCAGTTGATGAATAAAAGGAGCTAAGAATGAAGACTTGAGCAGAGTTCGGTGAAATATGGCGAAGTCACAACTGCAAAAATTTGGAGAATAGGAAAAAATAGCAGAGTTACAGCTGCAAAAATTGACAGAATAGACAAGAAATAGCAGAGTTGCAACTGTGAAGATTAGCAAAATGGTCAAGAATGGCGGAGTCGCAGTTGTTGGAAAAAGTGAAATGGATAAAAATAGAGGAGTTACAGCTGCGAAACTTGGCAGAATAAGCAAAAATAGCGGAGTCACAGCTGCCGAAAAAAGGTGAAATGGATGAAAATAGTGGAGTCACAGCTGTGATCTTGGCAAAATGGGAAAAAGTAGCAGAGTCACAGTTGCTGGCCAAAAGTGGAAGGGATGAAATATAACAGAGTTTCAGCTACGAAAATTGGAAGAATGAGAAAGGTAAGGAGTCGCAGCTGTGCAAAATGAGGTAACATGCAAATTTTTCAGCTGGTTGCTGAAAACCGACGAATCCTCCATATTCTTCAAAGAGATTTATTAGATCAGGAAAACAATGTAAGGTGTCTGCAGTCGTCTGGCCCAGTCACGACTGCTGCTCCTTAAATTAATTCCTGCACACAATTTTTCAAAACAAACCCGATCAAGTGAAAAATGAAAAATAAATTATTTATGTATAAATTATGTGTGGACATTGCAGTTCTTAAAAATTCAAAGGGTTTGAGAAAAATCCCTTCCCTCGCATTAACTGATATTCTGGATCAGCTGCAACATGTGAAACAAAAGCATCCTTTGAGATCAGTTTTTGATACAGTCGCAACCGATGACCATTTGCAAATAATGGTGTCTTGTTTTCATTAATGGTGATCAACCGGACTGTTCCATTCTCAAATACTCGATCTATTTGATAAGGTCCCAACCAATGAGTGCGTAGTTTTCCCTTGAAATCCCTCTTGAACCGAGAATCATATAACAGAGCCCAGTCTCCTTCTCGGAAGACTTTCTTCTTTATAAATCCATCATGCCATTTTGAGCATTGTTGTTGGATCAAAGTTGTTTGATGCACTGTGTCTATGCGCTTCTCATCCAATTCATTGAGTTTATTCAGTTTGTTCCTCTGTGCTTCTGATAAATCAAGATTTTCTTCTATAGCTGTTTTCAAAGTTCTGATTTCAAATTCAATTGGGAAAACAACATTCTTACCATACACCAATTCATATGGGAAAAAACCATTGGTGTTACGCCATGTAGTGCGATGGGCCCACAGTGCCATTGGAAGTCTCTCAGCCCAATCTTTACGATGGCTTTTCACTGTCTTTGTCAAAATAGCCTCTATGACCTTGTTTGAAATTTCCACTTGGTCATTGGCCTGTGGATAATATGGTGACATTATTTTGTGATGAATGTGGAACTTCTGTAACAGGGCTTCCAATTTGTGAGACACGAACTGTCGTCCACCATATGTAACAATTTCCTTACGTACTCAAAACCGAGTAAGAATTTCTTCATATAGGAAATCAATTACAGCATGATCATTAGCTTTAATCAAGGCTACAGCTTCCACCCATTTTCTCATGTAATCTGTGCAAACCAAGATGTGAAATTTTTGTTTTGAGGGAGGGTTGATAGGCCCTATGAAAAACAAATCCCATCTGTCAAATGGTTCAACCATGAGCTGTGGCTGCAAAGGCATTTCTTCTAATTTGTTGGGTTGGCCCATCCTTTGGTAGCTATCACATGCCTGAACATACTTCTTTGCGTCCTTGAACAATGTGGGCCAGAAATAACCCATTCTCAAGACCTTATGACCTATCCTTTTATCAACAAAGTGTCCTCCACAGGGCTCATCATGGCAAGCTTTAAGGATACTGAAAATTTCATCTTCTCTGACAAATCTTCTGATTTCTAAATCAAGCCCTATGTAGAAAAGATGTCCATCAATCCAGCAATACCTAGCACTTTGTTGTATGATCTTTCTTATTTCTCTCTTCGACAGATGTGCTGGAAGCTTACCTGCAGCCAAAAAGTTAGCAATATCTGCATACCATGGGGAATGAGATGATACTGCAAACAAATGTTCATCATGGAAGGAATCTTCGACTGGTAAATTGTCATCACTGTTAGTAAGTCGAGCTAAAAAGTCTGCAACAACGTTTTCCTTCCCTGGTCTATCAATAATTGTGATGTCAAATTCCTGTAACGGTAACAGCCATCTAGTAACTCTAGCATTCGTGATTGGATTATTCATTAAATATTTGATGGCAGAATGGTCAGTGTGCACAAAAGTGGAGTATCCAGTAATGTAGTGTCTAAATTTGTTGATGGCATAAACTATGGCAAGGAATTCCTTCTCTATGACAATATAGTTGAGTTCAGTAGGAGATAAGTTCTTACTAATGTAATAAATTGCATATGGGGCATTACCTTCCTGTTGTCCTAAAACGGCTCCAATGCCAGTGTCTGAAGCATCTGAAGAGATATGAAAAGGCAGAGCCCAGTTGGGCCCTCATAAGATGGGTGCTGTAGACAGCCTTTTCTTAAGTTCAGTAAACACTGTTTGGTATGCATCATTCCAAACAAACTGTACATCCTTCATCAACAAGGTGAACAAAGGAGAAGCTAGTTTGGAAAAATTTTCTATGAATCTTCTGTAATAACCAGCATGCCCTAAGAAGCTACATACATCTTTTTGTGGTCTATAAGTTGGTATATTTTCAATTGCCTTAATTTTGGATGGGTCTACCCGGATACCATCAGAAGAGATGAAGTGCCTCAAAACTATGCCCTCGCTCATCATCATATGACACTTTTCAGTGCTTAAAGAGAGTTGGCTTTGTTCACAGCGTTTCAAGACCTTTTCTAAATTTTTCAGTGCTTGTTCATAACTACTACCGTATGGAGTGAAGTCATCCATAAAAATTTACATGCAATCGTTTACCATCTCTGAAAAGATTCCAATCATTGCTCTTTGAAATGTGGCTGTTGTGTTGCACAACCCAAAAGGAAGTACCCTGTATGCAAAAGTACCCCAGGGACATGTGAAAGTGGTTTCGTCTTGGTCTTCTGGAGCAATCTGGATTTGGTTATAGCCACTAAAGCCATCCATAAAGGAAAAATACTTCTTCCCAGACAAGGTATCAAGGACCTGATCGATAAAAGGTAAGGGAAAGTGGTCCTTCTACGTTGCTTTATTCAATTCTCTGTAATCCACGCAGACCCCCCATTTACCATTCTTCTTTGGCACAATCACGAGTGGAGAAACCCACTCACTGTCTGAAATTGCGTATATAAATCCTGATTCTAGAAGTTTTTGGATCTCCTCTTTCACTACATCCCTTAGGTTTAGGTTCATACTTTGTTGTAGTTGACATACTGGCCTGGAGTTGCTCTTAATATAAATGTGATGGGTGCACAGATTAGAAGGAATACCTTTCATTTCTGTGTACTCCCAAGCGAAAGATGCTTTATGTTGTTTCAGCAGAGTGTTTAGCTGTTCCAGCTCACTGGGCACAAGGTTTGGGTTGATGTTCAATGTTTTCCCTGGTTCAATTTCCACTGGGACACTTTTCAAATTCTTGAGAACTGGAATTATACTAGCATCATTGACTAGAGTTTCTTCTATAAGATTTTCTTGTTCTTTCTCATGAAATGCACTGTCGAGAATCTGGTAAACATGCTTATTGACAGACATGGGCTAACTGATGAAACTATTAATGGTATCATCCTCTGTTTCATATTTAAAGGTTAAGGCTTTCCCAATCGTTAGTAAAGGCTGAATGCCTTCCTCTTCCTCCAATTCTATGCAAAGTGGAGTTTCAGCTTCTATGTTTGGTCGAGCTCGAGGGTATAAGGTTAGGATTTTGATCTGAGTCCCGTCTAAGATAGTCATGGATCCTGACCGACAGCTGATACAAGCATCTGCTGTGGCCAACCACGGTCTCCCTAGAATCAGCGGGTGTCCCCCCAACTAAGACTTCGACTGTAACACTAAGAAGTCCGCAGGGTATTCCCACGAGTCAACAGAGATTACTAGGTTGTCTATGATCCCCTCAGGCTTGATTGTTGATATATCAGCAAGTTCTAAAATGGTAGGGGTCAGCCAAAGTGAGTCCAACCTTCTTCACAGTTTCTATGGTCATAACATTAATAGCCATGCCTAACTCTACCAAGACGTTGGGGATTTGTGTGTTTCCTATGTGAACTGTCACAGTAGGATTTCCAGGGTCATCGTATTTTGCCACAGGAGTCTTCCCCATTATTAATTTGGAAGGTTTTCCTAATACATGGATAGTGGCTGGATCCCTAGGCTTTCTTCCTGGTTTCTTGACACATAAATCTCTAACAGTCTTAGCATAAATGGGCACATCATGGAGAGCTTGTAACAGTGGAATTTTGACATACAAAGATTTCAATTCCCCTAAGAGATTGAATCGAGGTTGTTCCACTATTTTCTGTAGGGCCAATCATTCAGGGTATGGTGGTTCTCTCATCAATTGTGTAGGTTGTGCTTCATCATGTGTTAGTTCCTAAGTTTCATCTATTGTTTCGGTAGGAATGCAAGCATCCTCAATGATGGGGATTGCTGAATGAACCATATTCTCATAGTGCTGATTTACTCCAATTTCAATCACTAGGGATGGAACATCCTCAGTGATGATGGGTTCCACTACCCTCCTTGATTGTAATTGTATATTATTGCAGGGAACTTGGGAGATGGAATACGCAGGCATGTTGGTAGTCTCAAACATATGAACTACTTTATTGTTTGGGTTTGGGTTAGGTTGTGCAGGTAGCTGTGGTCAAAGTGGTGCATTCATAGGTGTGGCATTGTTTTGGAATTGCAGTTGTGGCTATTGATATTTTTGGTGAGGATATTGTTGAGGAGGGTACTGTTAATACTGTGTCTGTTTATGGGGAAATTTACTTCCTTGGTAAAAATTCCTTCCGTTGGAATTCCAGGGAGCTTGATTATTTGACTGTTGCGACCATGGTGTTAACACCCAAATTAACCCCCAAGGTTGTGAGAGAAGGCAATTCGGGGTAACCACTAACCAATCTTTAGTTTGTGCTACTGACCCAACACAAATAGAGAGGGATCTCTCTTTAAGCTCATGAAAAACTGGAATAATCAAAGGTATCAACAATGAAAACACATACCAGTATTCATCATTCAAGATATTCAATTACAACATACAGAAGATCAGATTTCTGCTGGAAACAAAATGATTTAAATGTTGTTTAGCTGAAACATATGAATCTCTATTTGGGCAATGGAGTCACATTTAAACAAGCCCTGAAAATTATCCACAAAGGATTTGCTAATGCATTCCCATAGGGGCGAGGTAGTAAGAAACTAATAGTCAAAGAGCTTTTAATTGATGAAATAGAAGAGAAAAGAACAATCCATTGATATAAGGCATACAATGATGAATCCTATATCAACTTTAGTAGATAACAAGGATGAAATACTTGGAATGAGATTAAGCAGAGCATAATTTCTATGAATTCCACTTAACTATTACACTGCACCAAGTATGAAGAAATATTACAGACATGGAATAACGATGAAAGAAGCACAATTAACATGGGAAAAGGAAAGACATACTATCAGACCAATTACAGAAGAATCCCTAAACAATGCAGGCTTGGCTCTGTAAACTTTATTAAACAGCTCAAAATGTCTTACAGACTAATTCTCAAAATTCCAAAAGTTCTTCAAATAAGATTTTCAACCCTTTTTCATTTGATTTACATCACATATATATATGACCCGAGCCTTAGGCTCAATCCATCAAAACTAAAAACTGTTGCAACTGAGTGACACCTCATCAGGATTTATTCATCACTTATCTCTACAAAACAGAAACAGGTAGAACTATTCTAACCGCTTTTCATCTCTAACGGTCTTTTACTACATGATATTTACTTTTAACTACAAAGATAAAGATAACTAAGTTATTGTTCCAGCTGACTATTTTCAAAGTCGCTTCAAAAAATATTACAAATTGCAATTTAAAAATAAAAGTATCTTAGAAGTCTTTGTTTCTCAAAATAAAAAACAACTATTAAAAAAGCCAATGACTACTGTGGAGGGCATGGAGTGTATTTATTTTTCCGTATCTTTCCATGGTATTACATAGTTCAGCAGAAGGGAGGTCGTAATCCGTCATCTCCTTGGCCATAACCCGTATCTCAATGTGCTCTACAAGGGAAGCTGGAGGGAGTCTTTCACCAATGGAGATCAACCGGTTCAGGATTTCAAAGTCTTCAAAAATATTCTCCATCAAAGTTCTGCCTATAAGCAGCTGGTTTAGACTTTTAAACTTGGCATGATCCATCCTTATGATCCAGAGTAAGTTTTTGTAACCAATTAGGGGGATTAAATCTTGATTATTGTCCTAGAATGATGGTAGCCCCATCTCAACCAGCTTGTCAAACGATCCTTTGAAATCCGCTACCTGTTTCCTCATCTCTTCTACTCTGGTTTCCACGCATTCAACCTGTGCATATTTCCCCAGAACTCTTCGTGTTGCTGCAATGGCCATGATCCAGTTTCTTGTATTCAAGTTGATCATTTCCTCTTCTGATAAACTATTCAAAAAGGTGATAGCATTCAATGTTGTTTCCTTGGGATTCCGGTTAAGAGTTTCTCTTGCGGCCGCATAACCTATGAAAACATCATTGATTGTTTTCTCTTTTACTCTTATAAATTCCAAGAATGGCCTAAAAATTTCAGCTTCTTTAATAATTCGATCCCAGAATAAATGATTTCAACCTTGTAAGCCTGCTTGTTGTGTAACTTGGCGGGTGAGATTCTTATTGATATCAACTATTTCATTATGCTTATTTCGAAGGGTTTTTGCTTCTTCTTCTTTCTTTTCATTCTCCTCCTCTAACCTCCGAGATTTTTCCTTCAACTCCTTGATTTCCACATCCTTCAGGATAATGTGAGACATAGCCTGCACAAGGCTGTCAGTACTACTGCTATCCCCATTTTGGTTCATAATGGTAGCCCGCATGTCCAATTTGAATAAGCTAACTTGTAAGTCATCAAGTTGCTTTTCTAGGCTCATTTTCTTTTTTTTCCAACTATCTTCCTTCCCTGCAAATTTTAGCAACTCTGCTTTACAATCCCTTACTTCTTTAGAGAAGGCTTCCTTTTGCATTTCAAAGTTTGTTTCTTTGGGAGCTTCGACCAGCTGGATATTAGGAACTTTCTCATTTTTCTGTAGTTTCAGAATCAGCTTATCTTTCTTAGCCAATATGTTACTCATGGTTTTCCCTCCACTGTCACTTATAACTAGGTTAGATTGTATCTTCTTGGCTTGTTGTTGAAGAGCTCGGTTTTCACTTTTCTCCTATTTCAATTGGTTCTCTAATTTTCTTATGGTAACCTGCAAATTGTCGCTTTTCAATGCTGCTTTTACAAAATCATCATATATGAGATCCCCGATTCGCTTGTGAAACTGGATTTTATCCGGTACCAGTATCTTTTGCCAATTGAGCTTCGTTTCGGTCACTTCATCCTCTATAATTACTTCCATGCTTAAAGTGTTATCCTTCATATCTCTGCTGGTCATCAAGGAAGTTTTGGTATCAGATAAACCCCTGGCTCTAGGAATCAAATCAAATAGCCTCTAGGCTGAGGACTGTTTATTTTGATCATATTGCTTGCATAGGTCATCCTTGGACCGAAATTGATTGCTATTATCACCTTCCTTAACATCTTGATACTTATATTCTATAATCTGGACTTCAGGAGGTGAAGATTCCTCATTATCTGCCTTCTCGCCATCCATCGAAATAGTTGATTCTTCTTGAGCCGTTGCAACAACCAGATCCTCTTTAGTGGGAGAAACAACTAATTCGACTTGAGTAGCCACAACGATTAACTCAACTTGTGCTTCCAAATTAGGTCATTTGTCTCCACTTCCCAATTCAGTATCCATATCTTGAACTTCCTCCAAGTCTCTTTTCTATCCCTCTTCCATAGTGTTTGGCACTTGATCTATGTCCATTATAAAATTGGACAGCATTAAATCTCTTTCCTATGACTCTACAGCTCCCTCCGTCTCGGGTTCCCAGCGCAACAAATTTCGCCCCTTTAGTACCCCTTCAGGCTCTTTATGTTAAAAATCGCTTAGATTACAATCTTTCCTTCTCTTGGAAATATTGTGCAAGGGGTTGTATTCGATGGCCACATCTTTCTTGAACCCCAGAGGTTTCAATAACTCTTCTACCTCCTGTAAAGCTTCCCTGTTTTTTACTATGAAAGGAACCACCTTCCAAGGGTATTTTACATCAGTGCCCTTCTTAAATTTTTGGAACTGCACCTCTTCTAGGGTCAATTTCTATCTGATAAACCATAGAGATGCTGGAAAAACCACCTCATCTCCATATACCAGTTGGAAAGGAGACATCCCAATGGCCCTTTTTGTGCTTATTCTATCAGCCCATAGAGCATATTTCAGTTTTGTGTGCCAAGCTCTCTTGTTGTCCTCTAACAACTTCTTTATGATTCTTACTAAGCTTTTGTTGGATGACTTTGCTAGTCCATTTCCCTAAGGGTAGTATGCTGTGAATGATTCACACTGATATTGTATTTGTGACAAAAATTTATCATTTTCTTGGAACAAAATGCAGGAGCGTTGTCTGTCACTATTCTTTTGGGGCACCCAAATCTTGACAGGATACTATCTTCCAGAAAATCCATGATAACACCTTCTATTGCTTTCCTAGTTGGTCTGGCTTCTATCCACTTAGTGAAATAGTCAGTGGCTGTCAATATCCATCTACGCTGCCCTGAGGAGTGAGGATTTATCTCTCCGATGAAGTCTAAACCCCAATGCTGGAAAGGTGCTTCTATTATGACAGGGTGAAGGGGTAGTGAAACAAGTTTCCTTTTTCCTTCAAAGATCTGACAC
Organism: Larix kaempferi; assembly: GCA_027924585.1. Classification (NCBI taxonomy): domain Eukaryota; kingdom Viridiplantae; phylum Streptophyta; class Pinopsida; order Pinales; family Pinaceae; genus Larix; species Larix kaempferi. The sequence continues at coordinate 5,907,570 of BSBM01000240.1, read as the reverse complement.
TGGTGACAAGCAATAGTCTCTTTATATACATCTGAAAACATGGTAGGCTAGTAGAAACCAACCCTCAGGATCTTGTTGATTGTCACCTTCTAGGAATGATGTCCCCCATAGTCTCCCTTATGAAACTCCCGCTTTGTGTGTTTATCCTCTTCCTCAAGCAAGCAATTCAGTAGCACACTTCCAGGGTCTTTCCAGTATAAGAATTGATTCATAATACAGTACTTTGTAGACTTTAGTTTCACAGGTCTAGCCCTGCTTTTGCTTAACCCTGGAGGAGCTTGTAAGTTTTGTAATACATGCACAATGTTAGCATACCAAGGGGATGCATAGAATTTTGGCCTTACCTGCACTCCTACATCCAGCTGATTAGAATAACCTTGTAAGAAGTTCTGTTGCAAAGAGTCACAGTTGGCCTTGGTCATTAATTTTGCTAACCCTTGCCCCTTTACCAGTTTGGTGGGCTTTATCTCCAGGTCGTATTCTAGCAATACAACAATCCATTTGTCTCTTCTTCCTTTAGGGTCTGCTTGGGTGAGGATACCCTTCACAACATTGTTTGGGACATGAGCAATGATGTGTGAATGGAGGATGTAAACCCTGAAATCCTTCAGTGAATTGATTAAGGCATAAGCCTGCTTTTCCATGACATCGTATTTCAGTTCTGCATCTCTCAGCACCCTGCTGAAAAAAGCAATTGGCTGCTCAACATTCTAGGCATTCTTCTATAACAGCATTCCTGTCACCGTATGCTCAGACGCATAGGAAAAAATCAAAACCTCTTTAGAAAAATCTGTACTAGCTAATACTAGGGCTTCGATGATAGCATTCTTAATTCCTTTAAATGAATCTCTTTCTTCCTCAGTCCACTTTACCTGATTCTCATTTCTTAACATATTGGTAATATTCATCATAATTTCCGCAAAACTGGGAATGAACCTTCTCAGAAAATCCACTTGTCCAATGAAGGACTGCACCTCCTTTTTGCTTCTTGGCTCCCCAACTTTCTGAATGGCACTAACCCTTTCAGGATCGATCTTGATACCTTCCTTGGAAATAATATGACCCAAAAGCTTAGCTTCTTCTAATGCAAAATGTGATTTTTTAGGGTTAAGGGAAATACCGTATTTTATACATTTCTTAAAAACTTGTTCCAAATGCTTCAGGTGCTCTTCATCATACTTAGAATACATTGTTATGTCATCCATGTATACAACCATGAATTTATCCTTCTCTTCAGCGAATTCTATATCCATTGCCCGCTAGAAAGTAGCCCCTGCATTCATCATCCCAAAAGGCATCTTCGCATACATGAAAGTACCCCAAGGAGTGGTAAAAGCGGTCTTCTCTTGGTCTTCTCGGCAGACCTTGATTTGATTGTATCCGGAGAAACCATCCATAGTAGAGATCCTTTCTGCCTCTACTACCTTTTGTAAGATATGTTCCATTTTAGGCACGGGGTAATTATCCTTTAGTGAAGCCCTGTTCAGGTTCCTGACATATATATACAGATTATAATCTCACCATTCTTCTTCCTCACAGGAACCAGATTTGCTATCCATTGAGAGAATCTCAAAGTGACAATGATTTTTGTATTAAATCATCTTTGGATCTCTTTTTCTATCACAGGAACCAGTTTAGGGTTTATCCTCCTTAATTTTTGCTTAAAGGGTTTCTCTCCTAGTCTGATTGGAATAGAGTGTTGTATTTATTGAGGTATCATACTCTTTTAGTTCTTCATAACTCCATGCAAACGCAGTAGTATATTTTTTTATCAACTCTACATATCGTTCCTTCTTTTTGGGTTGTAGCTTCTTAGATAGGTTTGCCATCCGAGACTCTTATTTAGTACCCAAGTTTTGGTCTTCTACCACCTCTTTTGGGGGTTCAAACTTTGGGTTTTTTGCTACATAATTTTGGTCGAACAACCTCTCCAGGGGTATCAATCCCTTGGGGATATAATTACTTTTTAATTGAACGATATCTTTCCCACCCAGCATGTTCTTCCATTGCTTGTTTTCTCTTTCTTCCCCCTCTGATTGCTCTTGGTCCATCAATCCTTCTATGTTCTCATTTTCAGTATCAATCTAAACGTTAGCAAACTCATCAGAAAATTATAAGAATCTTTTAATTTGTAAATCATCTTCAAATACTTGCCAGTATTTAGCATTGTTTGGAATAGATGGCCTGTTCACTACCTCTACCTCCTATTTTTCTTGAGAGAAAATAGGAGTTTTGAAACCACCAGCAGTGGTGGCCAAAGAGTCTGCCACCTGATTTTCAAACCTTAGGATCACCTAGATCTTGTGTTTGGTGAAAAAATTTCCAAACATATCCCAAACTTCATTTCTATAGGCTCTCATCCGGGGATATTTTTCCTGATAACTGTCATTTACTTGATTGACCACCAATTCTGAATCTCCAAAAACATGTATCCTTTTTTCTCCCAAATCTTTCAAATATCTTAGTCCTAGGAGTAGAGCTTCATACTCATCCACCTTATTAGTACACTCGAAAGTTATAGTTTGTATGACAAGGCCCTAGACTCTTGGTCGGGAGGTATAATCCAAACCCCTACACCCACACCATTCTTGCTCAGTGATCCATCGAAATACATCTTCCACAACCCTTCCTCATTCTTCTGTTTCTCTGAGGCCTCATACCTTGCGGAAAACTCCTTTTCTTCCTTGACCTCATGGAAAAATGGAGGAACAGGATCAGTATGTGGGCCATCATTGAAAAAAATAGAGGAACCTAAACCTATGTCTACAATGTATATGGGGTTATTTTCAGGTTGGTCATCACTGCTGACCATATAGGCCATTCTTTTCTCTCTGTACGGCTTTCTAATGCTTCCAAAAATAGGTATAGTGGCATAAGATAAGTCCATCTGCATGGTTCCCTTCAAATATTTTACCCAAGACCTTGACAACAACATCCCAAACTTAGCAGGCACCTCAACCACTATTACGTCCATCATAATGCTCTTAGCTGGAATTTGGGCAAGGGTCACTACTACATCTTTAATTAAACCCAAACATGGTACCTTTCTGGAATCAAAAGAATATAGGTCTTTGTAGGGTCTGGTAACTTCTAATCCCAACTAATCCACCACTGATTTTGGCATTAAGCTGTGTGAAGCCCCAGAATCTATCAGGGCATTGTGTAATAACTTACCATGGATATTCAAACTCAAATAGAAGGGAGGGAATTCTTCATCGTCTAGTTCTTCTAGCTTGGAACCAAAGATTATAGTGGGGGATTCATCTGTTACTTCCAACATGTCTTTCATACCTTCTTCCTGTCCCTTTACCAGGTGTAACCTCCCATAATTTCATAAAAATTTAAAATTTTTGATAACAGCATGAATTATGATATTTATAATTGTGGAAGTAATAAATGTTGATTATGATAGCAACAAATGAAAAGTTGTTGGCACTAAACATACTTTAATTTCTGTTTAGCAACAATATGACAATGACATTTTTAATAAAGTAATTAATGAACATGATTATGATGAAAAATGAATTAACAGATTGGAAATATGATGTGACACTTTTTCTTTTGCAATGATACTGACAGTTTGACTTTTGATGCACAAGGTGTTAAATTTTCAGAATTTACTTCAATCTGATCTAGGATCTTAACTGAGAGAACAACATGTACAACAAATCTACAGCATATCATTCATGGACACAATAATGCAAGCACAGAAGAGACACCGATTTTAGTTAGGAAAAACCATAAAGGTGAAAAACCCCAATAACTTCCTCAGAGATAGATAGAGCAATTGTAGTGCTCTGGTTTTTACAGCAGAGCACTGAGTAAAATTTCAGAGTTTATTTTCTAAGTATTAAACTTTATCAGGTGTAAGGGAGTAAATTTCTAACAATTACTATGCTTCTAAATGATATTTAGTGTTCTATTGTGTTTTTATCAACCTTACATGCGTAATTTAAAATAAACCAAACATATCAATTTTTCCCTTTTCAACAATCAAGTTCCAGCATAAGAATATGTTTCACAACTCAGTAAATCAGTAAATCAGTAAATAGCAAGTTATGCATGTTTACAGTAAGTTTTAGCATAATAGTCAAATAACGGAAATTACCTGATGCTGATGCTAACCGTAAGTTGTAGCAGGTTGTATAACCTCTTAGGCAGCCAAACTGAAGTGTCCACCCTACCGACCAGCTATTATCTTGCTGGCCCTTGGAAATCAAAGGATTTCCAAGCCCCCGAGCCCACAATCTGATAATCCAAAGAGCAATCCCCTCTTCGGTTCTCCCAACTTTCTGTTCTCCAAATTTTCTGTTCTCAAAACTCTCCGTTCTCCCCAACTTCTTTTCTTCCCCCCCCTATATACATGTCCATCCTCGAGAAGACCTTGGGCTTACTCCACCGCCCCAAACTCCCCCTCTCGAGCCCCTCAAACCTTTACTCCTTTCCCTAGTTCATTCATCCACGTCTCATTATAAAAATGTATAATTAATTACTCTCATGGAAAATTCATTTGGTTTTGGATTGACGGTCGTAATTATTTATTACGGTGGGAATTATCACCCAAAGGTTATCCATTCGGGACAAGCTTCATTAAATACAAGTCTATTTGCCATCCTTGGTATTTAATGTTATTAATGTAATTAATAAAATATTATATAATTAGTTGCCCCTTTTGAACTTGGACATGATGTGTCTTAATGGTCCACCTTATCCGTCGAGACCACTTATCTTGAGGTTTAAATTCCAAGATTAACATTGAATAATTAAATAACCATTTTCCATCACATCACGTTCATTCCAAAAATGATTATCCTATTATGGCTAACTTTTGAAATGGAAATAATCACACAATATTAATTTATAAATCAATATTTTAAATCTTACTTATGTTGCAATTGTTACGATAGGGATATAAATGTTGCTGGAATATTATTAATTAAGTAATAATAATAATTAGATCACCATTTATTAATTAATAATAATAATTAAATCACCATTTAACAATAATAAAAGGTGAATTAATCATAGTATTCTTAATTATTTGTTTATCACATGAGTACCCTATCATCAACATAGCATCCTTGTTCTTATAAACAAAGCACTTGTGAGGGCTTAAACAATTTTACTAATTAATTAGACACTATCATTACCCTATTCACAACAGTTCTCCTATGACAATGTTAACTGACGACACTTGTCTTAGTTTATTATTACAATGTTTTCATATAATTACTAATTCACTTATTTACACATTGACAACCTAACCATTCATTACCTAAGTTGATTGATGTATCCTTAACTGAGTTATCTATGACATTTATACTACTATTCAAGCATGACAAGTATGTTATACACCAGTAATATTGTACACGTACAAGGTGTGCATGCATGGCCAGTGTATGCACATGTCGGATATGTACTATAAACAAACCCCATTCCGCCTATGCATACTTGCTAACTAATAATAGTATCTACCCCCATGCAGAAGAGCAAGCATAATATATAGTATAATTACTTTAAGATCCTCGGTTATTTAACAGTTAACCCTTTACGATTTAACATCATTGTCTTTATGTTTACATTAGTTTAATCAATCAAGTACAAGGAAGGGTACCTACTACCACTAACTCAGAATCAAGGAATACTAAACCCTCAACAGTACTAACTAACACATCCTCCCGTCATAACCTACATCCAGCATCCTCCCTATCCTTCCTTTGCTAGTACAACAGTGGATGTCAGACTCACCGATCTGACCACATAGAACTTGAGAGCGATAGCGTCGTCTGAACAGCGGACCTATCCTCCCCTAGCAGGCATCCGACCATTGTCATCACAACAACATGGGGAGCGTGTCTCAGCACGGCCCTCCCACGACCTCGGGTCTTATGGAAACATAGGGTGGGAAACACATCCATCCCTCTCAACATACTAGGCCTACGCCCTTATCAACTCATACTTTGCTGCTATCGGGATTATCAGTTTGTGTTATCGTATCCTCATTTTGGCTACTAAGGTTTGCTGTATGAACATGTTTCTCCTTTCCAATATATATCAGATCAAGTAACTGGCTATCCCATAGCCCTTGTGTCCTGTAGGTTAGTGTTTTGCAAAATACAATTTATAGAAAGCATTTTCCATTGATCGCCAATTGATCCATGTTATCATTTTATTTCATGTAACCTTTTAGCTCATCATAGATGCGTATGACATATAACATTTCAACAATTCATATAAGAAGATGGTATCCACGTACCGAATCATATATTTCACATTTCATTAATGAAAACATATAAACATATACTGCAATCGTAAAATAAGGAAATCATATGATAATCATGAAATCATAATCGCATAACATAGTAACATCATAATCATGGTGAAATCATAAAACAGAGTAACATCATATAACGAGGTCCAATATAGTTTACTCAGTCGAGCTGAGTTCAACAGAATATATAAGAAATAAAGTATGGTGTATCTAACTAATAAATATGCCGAATCAAAAAAATGGGCGTTACATACACCCACCCTTCGGGAAACTTCGTCCCGAAGTTATGGTCAAAATAGTGAGGGAAAATCTCGACGCATGGTCTCTGCATCCTCCCAGGTAGCAGACCCTGGGCTGTACTTGTCCCATTGGACCTTAACCTGGTCCACATGGCGACTATGGCGCTGTCGAACCCTACGATCAAGTATACGTAATGGTTCAACCCTGAAGGTTCCCTTGTCCGAGACCTGCAATTCCTTCCAATGAATTTTGTGAGTCTCGTCAGCTATGTAATGTCGTAATACAGAAACATGAAATACATTATGAGTTTTATGCAAGTGGGGTGGCAGCGCAAGACGATAAGCAACTGGTCCGATTTTCTCAAGAATCTCAAATGGACCTATAAAGCGAGGTGACAGCTTGGTACCCTTCCCAAACCGAATGGTACTTTTATTTGGTCTGATGCGAATAAATACACGATCCCCTACTCCATAAGTTCTATCTGATCTGTGTGCATCAGCGTAAATCTTTTGCCTATCCTGTGCTTCCTTCAGCCGCTGCCTAATCTGTATCACTTTCTCCTCCATTTCCTGAATCAATTCAGGCCCAATTAAAACTCGATCCTCTAACCTGTCCCAACTGAGTGGTGTCCTGCACGGCCTCCCATACAATGCCTGATATGGCGGCATACCAATGGAGCTGTGATGACTATTGTTGTATGCAAACTCCACTAAAGGAAGATATTTCTCCCACTGTGTCTGTTGATCCATAACATACATCCTAAGCATGTCCTCCAACACTTGATTCACCCTCTCAGTCTGTCCATCTATCTCGGGGTGATAAGCTGAGCTTAAGTTCAACTGTGTCCCTAATGCTGACTGCATGCTTGTCCAAAATCTGGAGGTGAACTTAGGGTCTCTGTCAGAGATTATCTTTTTAGGAACTCCATGAAGACGTACAATCTCATTTATGAATACCCTTGCCACATCTGTCACATCATAGGTGTCTCTGACTGGAATGAAGTGAGCACTTTTGGTCAGTTTGTCGACTACCACCAAAATAGCATTATGTCTCAGAGATGTGAGTGGTAATCCTACAACGAAGTCCATGGAAATGACTTCCCATTTAGTCATAGGAATATCATGCGGTTGTAGGAGACCGGCCGGGTGATGGTGATCTGCCTTCACTTGTTGACACTCAAGGCACTTCGAAACAAAATCCACTACATCCATCTTCATACCTGGCCAGAAGAAGAGTTGCTTCATGTCAGTATACATCTTCTTCACCCCTGGGTGCGCACAGTAATGCGATCTATGGGCCTCTCTAAGGATGGTTTCCCTGATATCACCTTCCTTAGGAACATACATCCTTCCCTGATACCGCAACAATCCATCTTCCTCAAGATGGTACCCATCATACTTCAATTCCTGTTTCTTTCCATTCTGAATAGCTGAGGTTACTTTTAGATACCAACTATCGCCCAATAGTTGTCCTAGTACCCTTTCCCTCAAGTCAACCTTCAAAGGAATTAAGGAGAAAAGTCTCGGCCTTCGGCTTAGAGCGTCTGCCACCACATTCTCCTTTCCTTTGATGTAAGAGATACCAAAGTCATACTCACTCATGAACTCACTCCATCTCCTTTGCCTAGCATTCAAATCCCTTTGGGTAAAGATGTACTGCAAGCTCTGATGGTCTGTTTTAAGGGTGAAGCTTCTACCAACTAGGTAGTGCCTCCATAATTTTAGTGCCAACATTACTGCTGCCAATTCTAGATCATGCGTGGCATACTGCTCCTCATGAGGTTTCAACTTTCGAGATGCATAAGCTATTACCCCACCTTCCTGCATCAACACCGCTCCTAATCCTTGCTTCGAGGCATCGGTGCATACCATGAAATCTTTATCCATGTCTGGTACCCGCAAGATTGGTGCACTTGTCAACAATCTTTTTAACTCTGTAAAAGCGGCATCGCATTCATCGGTCCATTCATACCGGATTCCCTTGTGTTGCAAGGTGGTAATAGGTTTTGCAATTTTTAGAAAATCCTTCCACAAACCTCCGGTAATAGCCTGCTAACCCCATGAAGCTGCGCACCTCATGAGCATTCCTTGGAATTGGCCAATCCTCAATCGCCTTTACCTTTTTCGGGTCTACAGAGATCCGTTCACCTGAGATGATGTGTCCCAAGTAGTGAATCTCTTTTTGGAAGAAGGAACACTTTGATAATTTACCATAAAGTTTATGCTCCCTTAAGCATGTCAAGACTAACCGCAAGTGTTCCTCATGCTCCTTCTCATTCTTAGAATAGATAAGAATATCATCTAAGAAGACCTGAACAAAGAGGTCCAAGTATTTTCGGAAGACACCATTCATGAGGCTCATGAATACAGCTGGAGCATTGGTCAAACCAAATGGTACCACTACAAACTCGTAATGCCCAAATCGAGTTCGAAAGGCAGTCTTAGGAATGTCGCCTTCCTTGATCCTCAACTGGTGATACCCTGATCGTAAATCAACCTTTGAGAAGACTGACGCACCTTTCATTTGATCAAAGAGGTCATCAATTCTTGGTATGGGATACCTGTTCTTCACTGTGGCTTTGTTCAAATCTCTGTAATCTATGCATAGTCGCAGGGATCCATCCTTCTTCTTAACGAAGATCACTGGTGCTCCCCACGGCGAGATACTAGGTCTAATCAGTCCCAAATCTAGCAACTCTTTTAACTGGATCTGTAACTCACGGAGCTCTGGAGTTGTCATTCTATAAGGAGTTTTTGAGATAGGTTCTACACCAGGTTTTAGTTCGATTGTGAAATCGAGCTCTCTTTCTGGAGGTAGTCCTGGTAATTCCTTCGGAAAGACATCCTTGAACTCGGAAAGCACTGGGTAAGAATTCAAGGAAGGTCCTTTACTATCGCTCACAGCCTCCACTACGAACAACTGGCATCCTTGTCTTAGGCACCGCTTAGCTTTCACCATAGAGATGAAACAGAGGGATACCTTCCTCTTCAAGCCTTGGATTTGAATTGTCCTTCCCTCGTCATCGAGGCACAACACCATCTTCGCATAGCAGTCTAAGAAAGCTCTATGGCCTTCTAACCAATCCATGCCAATAATGAGGTCATAAGTCCCCAAATTGGTGACATAAGCATCCAACTTAGTGGTGCAAACTCCTAAGTCAACCTCACAACTTCTCACTTTAAGACCTACTGTTTGCTTAGCTCCTGAAGCCATTTCAACCAGTTTGAAATCATCGTGCTCATAGGATGCCAACCCACATTTATCTAATGCAAATGGTGAAATAAAACTATCAGTTGCTCCCGGATCAAACAAAATTTTAAGTTTGACATTGTTTACATTACCAGTGGATTCTACTACGGTAGACTGATGTTCTGCTTGGTGGTTATGAACCGCTGCATGAATCCGATGACTGTTACCCGAACTATCCATGGGTGCTTTTCCTCCCCTGTGCCTGCTGCTTGACTGACCCTTGGGACAGTCTCGTTGGAAATGAGGACCTCCGCATCCCCAATAAGAGAGATTGGGAGGGGCTTGCATGTTGCTCGGAGGAATCCTTTGAGATGAGTTCCTTCCCCTGGTTCCTCTAAAACCCCTTGCTCCTCTATAGGAACTTCCCTGTGTACGCCCCTGGCTTTGGTGGGTTGCGGACGATGCCTGCGAGATTGAGTTAACTGAAGTATTACCCCTCGGTGTGAACCTGTTACCGTAAGGAGGAGGTCTAGATTGTCCTCCCCTGAAGTAAGGGCGTGACTCCTTCCCTGTAACATACTGATTGGTTCCTGTCAACTTACTACCCCCTTTTCCATCTGACATATCAGCTGCATAACGAGCATACTCAACTGCCATGGCAACTGAAGTTGGCTTCCACATCCGCACAACAACTCTAATCTTGTAGTTAAGTCCATACACAAAACGCTCTACCTGACAATCATCTGCATCCAGGTAAGGAACATATTTTACCAGTTCCATAAACCGAGATTCATACTCCTCCACTGTCTTGTCTCCTTGTACTAAGGCATGGAGTGCACCTGCCTGTTCTTCCTTGTAATAATTTGGCAAATACTTCATGTGGAACCTCTCCTCGAACAGTTCCCAAGAAGTTGTAAGAGGAGTAAGGTGCAACTGCTTCTCGAGGTCTGACCACCAATTCAAAGCATCACCTTTAAGCTGAAAGACGGCCATCCTAGCCTTGGAACTAGATGTGTACTCATTCAATGCGAAGCATCTCTTCATGCCTTCCAGCCATGCCTTTGCATGCTTACCGGGTCGTCCTCCTGAAAACTCTGGAACTTTTATCTTTTGTAACTCCCTCGATATGTCCTGAGGCGGTTCCAGTCTTGGGCCATGTGCCCTTTCAGAGTTCTCTCGACTCACTTGAGTGGTTTCCACCTCGGCGGCCCTTTCCGACTGCCTGTTCATCGTGGTCATAATAGCCTCCAATGACCTCATTATGATCTGCATTTCTGGTGTTGAGGTTGGTTGTGGCGGTGTTGGCGGTGGCGGAGGTGGTGGTGACGGTGGTCGACCTTGACCCCGACCTCGACCTCTGCGTGTTGTCACCATGATAGTTCCTGAGTTATTAAAATAAAATCATATCCTTAGTTGTTCAATCAAATATACGCAGAACTAAAATGTAGGTATTCAATAACTTGCATCATGAGATAACAAATTGTCAAGATTAGCGCAGTAAAATCTATAGTCGTTTTTATTTAAACAATCTTGTCATGGTGTTCAGCTCATCGTGCTGGTCTTAATGGTGTCTTTTTTTTGAGATTTCGGGCCTCTTTCATCCCTTCGACTAGGAGTTGAAATCTCGGCAAAATTTTTAATATCTCTATTTTAGTTAACTTTAAATGTTACCCTTTAATCTAAACAACTTAATTAACATTAATTGTTTAAACCTCAACCAATCATAGTTAAGTTTAATACTAAAAATTAAAATTCCTATAAAGCATATATTTTAACAACGTATGTTATAACAAAATTAAATTAATTAATTAATTAATTAATTTTTTTATAATACATATAATCTAACAAAATATAAATAATTTTAAATTTTATAAAACATACATTCTATGAGAATATATAAAATAATTTAAACTTTAATATAACCTATATTATGACAGAAAAAGTAAAATTAATTTTATATTACATATATTCTAACAAAACGTGAATAAATTTAATTTTTATAAAACATATATTCTATGAGAATATATAACAATAATTTTAAACTTTAATATAACCTATATTATAGCCTTCTATATATATATTTTACAAACTATATACAAAATAGAACGTAGATTTACAAACCGTAGATTTTTACCACACGGCCTTTCACCGCCATGCAAAGAGCGAGTATGCATGAAGGACACGCGGTCTCTCCAAGCAACCCACCGCCCTCGGAAAGTGGGGGGGGGAAACCCTAAATAGAGTAAATCCCCAAGGCGCAGCCATTTTCACCCTCTCTCTTGGAGTTTTAGCTCTGCAACTCAAATGCAAGCTCGCTTAGGGTTTCAGAAAGGAAGGAGCTCTCCATTTTTCTACTGCAGAACACTACTGTCAGACCTGCTATTGTAAAGAATGAACGGGATTTACCCTTTCATTTCTGGTGTTTTATGGCTATTACTGTCCCTGTTATGTTTCCTTTCTGCGAGTATTTCATATCCTCATTGCCTTATTCTATTTCTATTTGTGGCAGTCCAGGGAAATCGAACCTGGGTGGTGGACTGGGGAATTTTCAGTCTCTTACGCTCTCTATGAGCCCGGGTTCTCAGAACAGCTCGGCTAAATGAATAATTTATATATATTTTGTTAGCTTTAGAGCTAGGCTTTGGCTTGCGATAAGGTAGCTTGATTTCGTGGACTGAAGTCTTACTATTTGGAGATTAGGTGCTGCTGCCGCGGCCCTAATAATTTTTTTTATAAGGAACAAGAGAAGGTAGGTGCGTGAGTGAGCCTGGGGCTTGGGTGTTGGATGTTTTCCGTGGCTGCAAGTCGTGGAGCTTGGCCCTCTGGCCGACCAATATTTTATGAGAACAAAGGGAAAGGAAAACGCTTGGGCTGGGTGCTTGGACAATGGTGGTGTGCGTGGGCTCTAATTGGGCTTGGCGACTGCTCACATTCAAATCTCTCAGTGCTAAGGCTTTTGTATTTCCTTCTGAAGCTGAGGAAAAGAAGCTCTGTGGCTTGGCGGTTGCAGTTGTGGTCGTGGGCTCGTCTTCTACCATTTAGCTGGCAATGCTTCGTGTTGGGCGCATAGACAGGCTTGGCAGGTGGCTGTCGACAACGCTCTTGGTTACGAGCTCGGGCTGGGCACGAAGATTCCTTTGATCTCTCATCCAAGCTCTCGTCCATGGCGCTTTGAATGTGGAGACTATGTAGGCTCTTGGCTTGGGTCTCGTTCAGTTGAAAAGCCCTCGGTGCTGGGCACATATACCTTTGATCTGCACTAGGGTTCCACAAGTTTCTATGCGCTAGGGTTCCAGTGGTATGATTCTCGCTTAGGGTGCGAGAGGTCCCAAGTTCAATTCTCGGAATGCCCCAGGTTTTTCTTGCAACGAGTTTCAGAATGCCCCAGGTTTTTCTTGCAACGAGTTTTGAAATGCGAAAGGTTCCACCGGTTTCTACGTTGTTCAACATTATGCTCCCCTCCTTGGTCGCTGGTCATACCTCCTCGCATACTACCTTTGCTCTCCATGCTGCTTATCTTTTATCATTTAAAGAATTGGGTTCTTCACCAGGTAGGCTATGGCTACTCCCATTGCTAAATGTTCTAGCAGGCCAGCTTGCTGCATCACCTCGGTTACGCCTCACCGGCCAACTATATGTCAATGACAGTCCATTCCATAAGACGTCACCTAAGATAGCTTTTGCAATATAAGAAGACCTCTTCTTCTCTCAGTTAACAGTCCGAGAGACGTTGTCTCTAGCTGTTGAGCTCCAGTTTTCTAAGTTTTCGACTCCTGAAGACAGAGAAAAAAATACATGAATGATCTTACCTTTCGTTTAGGCCTGGTAAAGTGTGCAGACACGGTTGCTGGTGATGCAGAAGTTAGGGGAATTAGTGGGCATGGAAGAAAAGGCTGTCAGTCGTTTGTGAGATGATTGCCCATCAATGATTTTCGCAGTTGAACCAACAACTGGGCTAGATGCTTTCAGGCAGAGATGGTAATGGAGTCACTTCGACAACTTTGCTCAAGAAGGACATACAGTAGTATGTTCTATTCATCAGTCTCGAGGTTCAATCTACGCAAAATTTGATGATCTAATCTTGGTATCAGAAGGGCAGTTGTATATGCTGGTTCTGCGAAAGAGGAACCTTTAGTCTATTTTGCTGAGCAAGGGTTTGTCATCGGCAACTCTCTTTTAATTATTTTGCATCTTTGTATTTATGTTTTTTTTTTTTGGATTTTGTTTTCGTATAGTGTTCGTTCAAATGTAATAGCAGGATTGACTGTCATAGCTATTGGGTTCCTTCACCATACCATGAAGCCATGTTTAAATTTCACATTAAAAAAAGATTCATCTTTTTGCTCACTAAAACATTAACGACAAAGATACAGAGAAAATACGTGGGAATGAGAACATTTAAGAGTTCAATTCTGAATTTAAGATAAAGCAAAGGCAGGGATTTAAAGTTTCTGATATTGTTGGTTCAAAGAAAATAACATTGGCAAATAAATTCTAACATTTGAGTGCTTCCATTTGGGTTGCTCCACACTAATAAAAGTGATTGTCTCGTGAGATCTTCTTTTTTTTTTTCTTTTTTTTTTACTATAGATTTTTTTTTTGTCTTAAATTCCTTGCTACCTAAATATTTAGGCTCCCTGATTTTCCGTTTGCACAAATTTTACCCAAATTTATCACTTCCAATTTGCTCGGTTAGTTATCAATTTTAACCCAAGCTGTACTAAAAGGAAAAAAAATATTGCTAGCTCGTGTTATTTTTATTTCTAACTATATTTGCTCTATTTATTTTTATTTCTAAATATATTTCCAATGTGTATCTATTTTGAAATACAAACACATGCCGTTTTCTAACATATCCAGATTTTCTAATGGTGTTCCAATTTGTGTTCGTGCAGGTAAAAGAGGCTAAAGTTTGGTGCTGTTCATACCTCAATTCTATCCAGGTTTATGTCCTAAGTTCTTGTAGGTTTTAACATCTTGAATCCTCACAATGGTTTAGGCGTGTGCAGGCCCGAAAGGTCTAAAGTGTCTGAGCCTTACGCTCTGATACCATCTGTAGTGCTCTGGTTTTTACAGCAGAGCACTGAGTAAAATTTCAGAGTTTATTTTCTAAGTATTAAACTTTATCAGGTGTAAGGGAGTAAATTTCTAACAATTACTATGCGTCTAAATGATATTTAGTGTTCTATTGTGTTTTTATCAACCTTACATGCGTAATTTAAAATAAACCAAACATATCAATTTTTCCCTTTTCAACAATCAAGTTCCAGCATAAGAATATGTTTCACAACTCAGTAAATCAGTAAATCAGTAAATAGCAAGTTATGCATGTTTACAGTAAGTTTTAGCATAATAGTCAAATAACGGAAATTACCTGATGCTGATGCTAACCGTAAGTTGTAGTAGGTTGTATAACCTCTTAGGCAGCCAAACTGAAGTGTCCACCCTACCGACCAGCTATTATCTTGCTGGCCCTTGGAAATCAAAGGATTTCCAAGCCCCCGAGCCCACAATCTGATAATCCCGAGAGCAATCCTCTCTTCGGTTCTCCCAACTTTCTGTTCTCCAAACTTTCTGTTCTCAAAACTCTCCGTTCTCCCCAACTTCTTTTCTTCCCCCCCCTATATACATGTCCATCCTCGAGAAGACCTTGGGCTTACTCCACCGCCCCAAACTCCCCCTCTCGAGCCCCTCAAACCTTTACTCCTTTCCCTAGTTCATTCATCCACGTCTCATTATAAAAATGTATAATTAATTACTCTCATGGAAAATTCATTTGGTTTTGGATTGACGGTCGTAATTATTTATTATGGTGGGAATTATCACCCAAAGGTTATCCATTCGGGACAAGCTTCATTAAATACAAGTCTATTCGCCATCCTTGGTATTTAATGTTATTAATGTAATTAATAAAATATTATATAATTAGTTTCCCCTTTCGAACTTGGACATGATGTGTCTTAATGGTCCACCTTATCTGTCGAGACCACTTATCTTGAGGTTTAAATTCCAAGATTAACATTGAATAATTAAATAACCATTTTCCATCACATCACGTTCATTCCAAAAATGATTATCCTATTATGGCTAACTTTTGAAATGGAAATAATCACACAATATTAATTTATAAATCAATATTTTAAATCTTACTTATGTTGCAATTGTTACGATAGGGATATAAATGTTGCTGGAATATTATTAATTAAGTAATAATAATAATTAGATCACCATTTATTAATTAATAATAATAATTAAATCACCATTTAACAATAATAAAAGGTGAATTAATCATAGTATTCTTAATTATTTGTTTATCACATGAGTACCCTATCATCAACATAGCATCCTTGTTCTTATAAACAAAGCACTTGTGAGGGCTTAAACAATTTTACTAATTAATTAGACACTATCATTACCCTATTCACAACAGTTCTCCTATGACAATGTTAACTAACGACACTTGTCTTAGTTTATTATTACAATGTTTTCATATAATTACTAATTCACTTATTTACACATTGACAACCTAACCATTCATTACCTAAGTTGATTGATGTATCCTTAACTGAGTTATCTATGACATTTATACTACTATTCAAGCATGACAAGTATGTTATACACCAGTAATATTGTACACGTACAAGGTGTGCATGCATGGCCAGTGTATGCACATGTCGGATATGTACTATAAACAAACCCCATTCCGCCTATGCATACTTGCTAACTAATAATAGTATCTACCCCCATGCAGAAGAGCAAGCATAATATATAGTATAATTACTTTAACATCCTCGGTTATTTAACAGTTAACCCTTTACGATTTAACATCATTGTCTTTATGTTTACATTAGTTTAATCAATCAAGTACAAGGAAGGGTACCTACTACCACTAACTCGGAATCAAGGAATACTAAACCCTCAACAGTACTAACTAACACATCCTCCCGTCATAACCTACGTCCAGCATCCTCCCTATCCTTCCTCTGCTAGTACAACAGTGGATGTCGGACTCACCGATCTGACCACATAGAACTTGAGAGCGATAGCGTCGGCTGAACAGCGGACCTATCCTCCCCTAGCAGGCATCCGACCATCGTCATCACAACAACATGGGGAGCATGTCTCAGCACGGCCCTCCCACGACCTCGGGTCTCATGGAAACATAGGGTGGGAAACACATTCATCCCTCTCAACATACTGGGCCTACGCCCTTATCAACTCATACTTTGCTGCTATCGGGATTATCAGTTTGTGTTATCGTATCCTCATTTTGGCTGCTAAGGTTTGCTGTATGAACATGTTTTTCCTTTCCAATATATATTAGATCAAGTAACTGGCTATCCCATAGCCCTTGTGTCCTGTAGGTTAGTGTTTTGCAAAATACAATTTATAGAAAGCATTTTCCATTGATCGCCAATTGATCCATGTTATCATTTTATTTCATGTAACCTTTTAGCTCATCATAGATGCGTATGACATATAACATTTCAACAATTCACATAAGAAGATGGTATCCACGTACCGAATCATATATTTCACATTTCATTAATGAAAACATATAAACATATACTGCAATCGTAAAATAAGGAAATCATATGATAATCATGACATCATAATCGCATAACATAGTAACATCATAATCATGGTGAAATCATAAAACAGAGTAACATCATATAACGAGGTCCAATATAGTTTACTCAGTCGAGCTGAGTTCAACAGAATATATAAGAAATAAAGTATGGTGTATCTAACTAATAAATATGCCGAATCAAAAATATGGGCGTTACAGCAATGATACAACCAGAATACAAGAGATAGTCTTCTCCTAGCAGTAGGGCCTCCTCCTCTACAAGTGCGCCACTCTCCACAGTGTGAGTGAGAGAATAGAATGTGTGTAAAATGAGAGAGACACACTCTCTATTTATACACTAACTTGACTTGAACTTTACTCAACTAGGTTGGCCTCAACTTAACCACTTAACATAATGCTAACTAGGCTGACCCCCACTAGGGTGGTCTAATAACCCTTTGACCCACATGGCTGACCCCCAATAGGGTGGTCTAATAACCCTTTGACCCACATGACTTATACAAGGCCGACCCCAACAAGGTGGTCTAATAACCCATAAAGTATAAGTTACGACACTTACAATATAAATGACGACACTTTCGTATAGAGGAATAATAACATCTCTATAGGGATACAAACACTTCCGTATAGAGGAATAATACCATCTCTATAGGAGTACAAAATACATATATGAAATACATGGGTGAAATACATTCCGAAGTTACATATACATCAACACTCCCTCTTAACTAGGAAGGTATTTCTCGACATAGGTCTTCTAGCACAAGTCATCTTCTCTGGATCATTGTCACTGTTGTTGCTATCTCAATCAATCTCTGAATCTACTCGTCATAAGAAGTTCTACAGAGCCAGTCCTTTTTCATATTGGATGTAGGCCCACCACCTACAGGTCTTCATCATCACTAGCCATACTGTGGAATTCTCAGGACTTATTACGTGCATCACAAAACCTGGCTGCAGCATCCCAGGCTATTACGAGCACACAGCTCTACCTGTAGGATCTCCGAGGAGCACATTACATGTGACCCATCACAAAACCTAGCTGAAGCATCCCAGGTTGTTACGAGCACACCGCTCTACCTGTCAGATCTCCCAGGAGCACATTACATGTGATCTCACCACAAAACCTGGCTGAAGCATCCCAGGCTGTTATGAGCACACAACTCTACCTGTCGGATCTCCCAGGAGCACATTACATGTGGTCCACCACAAAACCTGGATGAAGCATCTGAGGCCTTTTTCATCCTGTCCAGATCTCCCAGGAGCAAATTACATGTGGTCATGGCAAAACTTGGCTGAAGCATTTGAGGCCTTTTTCATCCTGTCCAGATCTCCCAGGAGCAAATTACATGCCACATGACAAACCTCGAAAGAGCATCTGCCAGATATCCCAGGGCACGAATTACATGCCATAGGAAAAACCTCAAAATACTATCTGTAGATCTCCTAGGGCACAAATTATATGTCCTCCCAATCAAAACCTCGAAAGAGCATTTGCCAGATGTCCTAGGGTACAAATTACATGCCATAGGAAAAACCTCGAAAGACCATCTGCAAATCTCCTAGGGCACAAATTACATGCTTATCTAAACAACCTGATCCACAGCCAGAAAGTATCATCTGATACTCACCATACATCATCCTGATGTACACATGATCATCCTGATCATCATCACTGCAACATCCTGCTGCATGTCATCTAGAGAAGCTCGTCATCCACGATCACCCTGATCATACAATGCATCCATCTGATGCACACCAAGTATCTACCTGATACATATCATCATACATAGTGTATCCACCTGATACATAGATACATGATCCACACAATGTATCCATCAACATACATGATCTACCTGATCATACCTGATACATATCAATATACATGATCTACCTGATCATACAATGTATCCACCTGACACATATACAAATATATGGTCAAAGCATCCAACATGATTCTTATACAAAATACATACACATGATCAACCCGATCATATCCAACATCCAACATGATGCATACATACATACACAGAAATTATCCAATTGATCATATCTAGCATCCAACATGATGCATACATACATATAAAAATGATCCAACTGATCATATCCAAGCAGAAACCAGAACATCATCCTGATGCTCGTCATCCGGCGCTTACATCCACAGCCATGTGAAGGATTCTTCTTCCAACATGCTTGGAATGGCTTCAGAAAATGTGTCCATCACTTCTTCCTTGAAGTGTCCTCGATCTGAAGAACGCCAAGCCTCTCTCTGAAGTACTCGAACTTCACTCTAGCTAGTGGCTTCGTCAGCACATCTGCAATCTGCTCATCCGTTGCAACATATAGGAGCTTCATAGCTCCTCTCTGCACCATATCCTTGATATAGTGATATTTGATCTCTATGTGTTTCGACCTGTCATGAAACACTGGGTTCTCGGATAGCTTCACACAACTCTGGTTATCACAAAAGATACCAGTAGCATCCAACGGGAGATCAAATAACTCAGACAGTAGCTTCTGTAGCCATACTGCCTCACAACTAGCTGAGCAGGCTGCAACATAGTCTGCCTTAGCTGTACTCAATGCTACGCAAGACTGCTTCCTGCTAAACCAAGAGATCACACCCGATCCCATACTGAAGCAGCACCTAGATGTGCTCTTCCTATCTGTAGCACTTCCTGCCCAATCTGAATAAACATAACCCTGCAGGTTAAACTTTTGATTCACTTCATACTTGAGCCCATAATCCACTGTACCCTTCAGTTACCTCAGAACATGATTTACAGCAACCAGGTGAACACTCCTTAGATCCATCAGGAACTCGCTCAATGTGTTCACCGCAAAGCAAATATCTGGTCTCATGTTCGTCAGGTACATCAAGGACCCAATCATCTGACGATACATAGAGACATCAACCGGCTCAGATGAAGCATAACACAGAAGCTTCAGGTTCGATACCATAGGTTTGGCCATAGCCTTGCAGTCCATCATCCCGAACCTCTTCAGGATCTCTACTGCATACTTCCCTTGTCCAAGGAAGATTCCATCTGCGCTCTGCCACACCTCCATGCCAAAAACAAATAGTGCATCATCCCCAAGTTCCTCAACTCGTACTCGACAGCAAGCTTCTGCTGTGTGTCGGAAATCAATCTATCCTCACCTGATACAAATAGGTCATCCACATAGTAGTATCACTGGATTGCCTTCCTCAACCTTGTAGTAAAGGTTGGAACCCGCTTTACTCTTGGTAAAGACCAAACTGGATAGAAAGCTGCCTATCCTAACATACCAAGTTCTGCACATATATGATTTCTTGTCATGTGTCTCAGAACCAAGTGGATGCTCCACATACAATTCTTCTTCAACTACACCATTCAAGAAAGCTGTCTTGAAATCCATCTGGTGTATCTTCTATTTCATCACTTTTATATTTCTCTATGCTGTTGTCTGCAGCATGCTTGATCTTAATAGATCCATATGGAAGTCATAACAAACTTCCCTTCAAGTCTTGGGACTACATCCCAAACATCATTCTTCATGATCAACGAATCATGGCATTCTTCCCATATCCTGGGAACTTCAATATCTTCAATAGATAATTTTGTTGCTGAACAAATGTTGCAATTCTTATTTTGTAGGTGATGGCATACGATTTTTCCTACACAACAAATTAAATTCCATGATTAGAAAACATCTCATAGTTTTCAGAACAAATTCTTACACATAAAGAAATATGTCATACAGTCATGCAATTATCTTAGCCAATGCTTCAATACAACATTTATCCATATCCTATAACTTTCTAGATGCCTTCCAATCTCTACTAGAACATTGTTAAGAGTGTGCACAACTCCCAACATGTCAGCAAAGAGGTTTCATTCTAGATAAGTAGCAATGGAATGTTGTACAGTGCCATAGGCTACTTACCCATGCATATTAGTAGTATACTGTTAATCAATGCAACTATTCTAATATGCATAGTACACAGCCTAATTCTAGGAACATCAGTATATACATTATTGAACAGTATTATTTAAACAATAAAATATGCAAGTAATGACAATTCAAATACTTATCTTTGTTTGTTTTTTGGGTGGACTCCCTCTGAATCTTTGCAACTCCATTCTGATGTGGATTGTGAGAAGTGGTCAACTCCCTTTGAATATATGCATCCTTGTAGAAACTATTGCAGTGTGCTCCCTCTTGATCTTTGCTTCCTGGATTACCTGTCCTTGAACTTATATACATTCTCGATCCCTATGCATGCTTGTTAGTATCATCATTGTGTTATCCTCTAGGTCTCATACATAATTCATTAGTATAATTTATCAAAACACAATAATCTCAAGCATGTATAGTCAGGATCAATTCAAACACAGATAATAAACATTAGTATTCAAGGTTTCAAGGAAGTCTTCTTTTATTCATACATATTCTTATTTAATCATAGGACTCTTCTGGTTAGTTAAATCATCAATCAAGAGAAGAGATATAATGTGCATAAAACCCATGATTATTCAAAACTATACCTTCATGATTCTTCTGGTTAGTCATATCATCAATTATGGTACAAAACATAATATGCATACCACCATGATTATTCAACCTATGACTTCATGAATAATCATTATCAACAACACAATAGTATAAGATCCTAACACAAGGTAGGATTCTAGCTTGATATAGGAAAAACATACCTGGATTAGCATGCTAGCTAGTTATGTCTAACATACCCACATAATGTCTTCTGGTTCTCTTCAGTGACTTGTGCTAGTAACCTATCGAGATCGCTTGTAATATTCTTATGTAAGGCCTTAGCCTCATCTCCCTCTGAAACAGGAACTTCTTCACTTTTGCAGGTGATCAATCCATCTTCTTCTAGGATTAACCCAATCCACTTGATTTGCAAGAACTGGACCTGGAGCTGGATATGGGTTTATCAGAGAAACCCCAAAAATTCAAACTTCCGAAAGGATAGAAATATGCGCCTTGATGAGCTGATCAAGCTGGTATATTCAGAATTTGAAAATTGCGAAGTTTCACTCCTCAATTTTGCCTTTGAAGCTTCCAGATTCACTAAACTTGACCCTGAACTGGGGTTTGATGAAGCCCACTCTTCTTCCCAATCAAAAGGTTTGATCCAAATCTCTAAGATTCTATTTTTCTGAGGAGCTTCCAGCCGTGGTCACAGATTTCAAAAATTCCCATTTTTACAGAAGCCCTAATTTTCCACTTTTCTGATCAAAGTCCCGAACTAGGGTCTGATCAAGCCCGGCCTTCTGCCCAACCAAAAATTCTAATCTTGGTCTCTAAATTTTAGTTTTTATGAGTAGCATCCAGTCGTGGTCTCCAATTACAAAAATTCCAACTTTCTCCGAAGCCCTAAATTCTGGAAGCCATGAATGAAGGTACTAAAAAATAATTCTGTTTTGACGAAAGTATGTACCTGATTGTTTCTGGTGTAACTCCAAACTTTTTGATCCATAGGATCTAAAAACGTTTCCTGAGATAGCCCGACCTGTTATCTTTCCATCCTGATAGGTCTGACCTCAATTGGATTCTCTGAGAGAGAGTTATGCCAAGTGTCGCAACGTGACCTGTTTATGGGATAATACAGGAGAGAGAACTTGTACGGCATGCCACGTGTCACTGGTTCAACTTCGGCCTCTGAAAACTTTTCCTGAGATAGTAAAGTAAAATTTAGAGACCAAAAATTCTGATTTTGGTCTCTAAATTTTAGTTTTTATGAGTATCATCCAGTCGTGGTCTCCGATTACAAAAATTCCAACTTTCTCCGAAGCCCTAAATTCCGGAAGCCATGAATAAAGGTACTAAAAAATAATTCTATTTTGACAGAAATATGTACCTAAGTGTTTCTGGCGTAACTCCAAACTTTTTGATCCATAGGGTCTGAAAACGATTCCTGAGATAGCGCGACCTGTTATCTTTCCAACCTGATAGGTCTGATCTCAATTGCATTCTCTGAGAGAGAGTTATGCCAAGTGTCGCAACATGACCTGTTTATGGGATAATATAGGAGAGCGAACTTGTACGACGTGCCACGTGTCACTGTTTCAACTTTGGCCTCTGAACACTTTTCTGGAGATAACTCGACCTATTATCTTTCCATCTTGATAGGTATGACCACAATTGGATTCTCTGAGAGAGAGTTATAACAAGTGTCATAACATGACCTGTTTATGGGATAATACAGGAGAGCGAACTTGTATGGCGTGCTACGTGTCATTGGTTCATCTTCGGCCTCTGTAAAATTTGCCTAAAATAGTATAGTCTATGTATTACCTGTCGCTTTTTATGAAATTTCATTTGGAGCTTCCTAGCCCAAGTTATGACCTTTTTCCCAAGGTCACTTGATTTTGACTCAGATCTGGAAGAGGCAGAAACCCTATATTGTACAGATCATAAATCACAAAGTACAACGAATTAGATGTTGTCCTTTGGACACAAGGAACATGGGGACTTAATATTCGAACTATAAAGGTTTCAGATCCGAAAACTTCTCCAAAACAGATTTATAGCGAAAGTGCTACGATGACTGGTTTTTTCTATATCAAGCCCTAGCATCGTAAGTGCAACAAGTGTCATACATGCCATATCATGCCTTCTTTTAGGCTAGCTCTAATACCATGTTAAATTTTCAGAATTTACTTAAATTTGATCTAGGATCTTAACTGAGAGAACAACATGTACAGCAAATCTATAGCATATCATTCATGGACACAATAATGCAAGCACAGAAGAGACACCGAGTTTACTTGGGGAAAACCATAAAGGTGAAAAACCCGAATAACTTCCTCAGAGATAGATAGAGCAATGATACAACCAGAATACAAGAGATAGTCTTCTCCTAGCAGTAGAGCCTCCTCCTCCACAAGTGCGCCACTCTCCACAGTGTGAGTGAGAGAATAGAATGTGTGTAAAATGAGAGAGACACACTCTCTATTTATACACTAACTTGACTTGACCTTTACTCAACTAGGTCGGCCTCAACTTAACCACTTAACATAATGCTGACTAGGCCGACCCCCACTAGGGTGGTCTAATAACCCTTTGACCCACATGGCCGACCCCCAATAGGGTGGTCTAATAACCCTTTGAACCACATGACTTATACAGGGCCGACCCCAACAAGGTGGTCTAATAACCCATCAAGTATAAGTTATGACACTTACAATATAAATGACGACACTTCTGTATATAGCAATAATAACATCTCTATAGGAATACAAACACTTCCGTATAGAGGAATAATACCATCTCTATAGGAGTACAAAATACATATATGAAATACATGGGTGAAATACATTCCGAAGTTACATATACATCAACACAAGGGTGTCTTACGAGGTACCCTGGAGCTTACTTAGCTGCAATGCTAAAGCAAATTGAATGTTCTACTGTGCAGACAACAGGTAAGAGCAAAGTACGTGTATAGTTAAGTTTTCAATGTCGTAATTAAATAAAATGTTAGAAATTCTGTTGCAACTCACCAAGTACGCAGGTATGAATTGTATAGCTATAAATATTGTTTTTTGGGTATATGTCTTACAACTCCACAATGTTTAAAACAGAGTCATCTATGTACGTCATCTTGCTGATAGTCTTGTCGTTGTAATTCTTGTTGTTATTATAGCTGGCTTTGTCGTTGTCTTAAGATAACAAATACTTGTAAAGTACTAGCATCGTGATTGTATTATTAATCGTCATATGCATTGTAATAAGAGTTAGGGTATGGAATTTATGACTATAGCATGGTTTATGCTAGTTACAAATATTGGCTTTGTTAACATTTCAAAAAGTGTAAACTCCTACATTATTTGACTTTTGTAAAAGGAATAATAGAACTTATAATTATTCTACTAACCATATAATTTTTCATTGATTGACATCCTAGACAGTAATTTATAAGGTCAACTATTCATTTATATATGAAAGTTTGTAATGTTCAAATGTTATGAAATTGCAATATTGTAATTATTCAATATAATAGTTCACAATATCGAAATAAGATGAAATTTAATTTTATTACATGGCTAAAATTAAGCCTTGATACTCTAATTCGAAATCATAAAGTTAGAACCTATATCCACTATGCAAACATAATGATAACATATTAAATTTGTGAATATCCATTGGAACTATATCGTAAATCTCGATGGTACTGACATGCATTAAATGTTGACAGGGTGGTGATTTGCTGGTTCATTAATGGCGTAAGTCTCGAGCTATCAAGCAGATCGAGTCTTGATCTTGCATTAAAGGCTTGAAATGAAATCTCCAGTGGCAAGGATTATCACCACTCCACGTATTGTAAGATCGCTATAATGGTTGAATTATGAGACTACTGTGTAATGGTTGTAAGTTGATACTCATCCAAGATGGATATAAAAACGATCCCACATGATCCAACTTGGCAAGGCCTTGCATGTGAAGTGACAGAGCATTAATTGCAAGGGTTGTTCGACCCAATGAACCTTGCTGGCATAACCATAAACGTTGATTGTGATGAGTTTGAACCGTTAGATTACAACCCTAACTTCTGTTGTTGATTTGGGGTATGAGATTGGAATGTGGTTTATTGTTTCTATTGTTTTTTCGGTCTGTATGGCCGACAGGATGCTAAAATTTCTAGGGTTAGCAAGTTGCAGGAGGATTCGAACTCGAGTCCCGTAGGTAGGTTTTGAGTTGCAGGTTCTAAACCATTGTAATGGCGTTGTTAATAAGAGACCGGCTCTATGGCATGAGTTGTTAAAGCATTGATGGTTTCAAACTCTTCGTTATGAAATTGTGTGAGATATTGCAAGCTGTAGAGTGATAGAAGTTCCCTCATCTCGTTTATAGTAGAGATCTCATCGTTTTTCTAGGAATGCAAGGAACTTGGCCATTTTAAAGAAAAGGTAAACTTTCTCAGAAATGTAATGATTCTTGAGTTGAAGATTTTCCATTTTCCATTTTTTTCAAAATAGAATAATGTTATAGTCAAAATCTAAGTTTGATCTTCGTTAGTTGCAGGGTTCGAAGAACAAATTTGGACAAGGGTTTAGAAAGGGACGACGTGCTTCCATTCCTGGTAAGCTCCAGGTCTTCCAAAAACCCTCGTAGGTGCTCCTTTGGTCATTGATGATGTGGTTGATTCCAACAGAGAGAAATCAGTCTTGCCATGGCGTCGTTTGTCAGTTGAACCTTTGAAAGGGTTTTTAAGTTGGTGTGAAAACTATGATGATAGACATTCGTTTAAGTTCTTTGTGTTTATTTTGATGCTTAAATTTTGTCCATATTGAAATGTAAAACTCAGATTTACGAGTTCAGTGTTTAAGGGAGTAAAACCCTGCTCAATTTCGTTTTGAACAAAATGTGAAATTTTGTTGTTGGGAATTGTTGATTCCTCTTTCTTGCGTCTGGAACTTGTAATGGTGAAATCATTTGAACATTCCACCTGTTGATATGTATTAATGTGGAAAAGTGATGGAGCCGAGGCTCGTCTAACCTGTGAATAAAACTTTGCTTCTTGAAAATGATAACATGTTGTTTATGTATGGTTCTATTCAGTTTAGTTTCTATGTTATAATTTGTGCCTGTCGCACTTGCTTAAAGAATAAGAAAACTGTAAAGGAGGTCTAAGTAATCATGGGAATGATAGAGTAGGTTTTGTTTTTTCTATGTAAAGAAAGGTAACGGCTATGCCCCTAATGACAATTTTCGATGTTTGCAAGCAAGGTATCAAACTGAAACTAAAGAGTATGAAATACAAGTCGAGTCTGTGTTAAACGGCTTAATGTTGTAGGTTGATATTATAATTTTTTGAGCTAGGGTTTAAGTACTATGTTGCAGATGATAAATTTGTAGAACGTAACCCTGAAATGGTTTGTCTCTTTGTTTGTATAAAGGAAAAAGATCAGAGCTGTACCCTATTTTGATTTTTGTTTGAATAGAAATTAAATGTTTGAAAATAAATTTTCAAAAGAACTTCGGTTCGATCCAAAGCCTGTGTAGATTGATTTTGCAAAATGATAATAATGGGAATCGAAAACTAACTAGGTTTTGATATGAGTCTCAGTTGGAAATCGACACTTTTAGTTTAGAATATCTATTGTATAAAATGACTAATGGCAATAAAATGTTTATAATATTTTCATTATCTGTTTGAAATATAAAATTATAGGCAATGGTTATAGTAAGAATGAAAACAATGTGTGTATGTGCAATGTGAAAGACTATGTGATGACTGTTATGTACAGCCTTGATATAATGAACACATATTTATTGATTTGCAGCTATGATATTATATTGCAAACATAATATGATAAATAGATATATGAATTCTATCTATTTTCTAAATACATAGTAATGATAAGAATAATGCAATGTAACTGTACAGTAAATAATCGATATTTGTTTAAATTGGAAATAATGAAATATACTATAATATTTAAGTATTGTACAGAACTTTCTACTATATAGGACAGATACTGATAAACATATAATTACTATCTTTATCTATCGAATTCAATGGCAAATTGCCTATCCTGTAATCTATTCTTAATTTGCGTATCTATACTAGAGTACGATGCATAAAACAACATGTGGAAAAATATAGATATTGGTTTACCAATTCCTATTCATCATTAAACTTTAACATTCAGACTTTAAACAAATTTAGAATTAGATTCTTTTTCGAAACATAAAACAAAAATTACTAACTATACAGAACAAAACTACTAGCTGAGATAAAGTAGAAAATTTGTAAAACCTGGGTAAATCTATAGGGAAACAAACATCCCAAGAAGACTGTTCCACCCAACCAATTCCTGAAGATAGTCAAGTACTTTCCTTAGGACCCCCGAGCCTGTTCACTGAACCACCAGGAGGAAGAAACTCTAGGAATTAGGATCTCCACTTGCAGTAGCACTAACTGTTGAATTTTCAGGAACTAGCAGTCTAATAGACATGCACCAGCATCTTTGGTTCTTCTCAGTAATATGTAGACTTAAGATTGCACTCACAACTAGCCTCCCTATTCGAATCTCTCAGTGATCACCTGATGCACATGAGGAAATATTTCTGCAGAAAATATTGTGTAAGAGCTTCCTGCTCAATTCGAATTTGCCTTTTGTAGGCTTCCTAGGCCTTTTCAGATGTTACTGGGTCATTAAATGAGCTGCCTGCTCACTCCCTCCACCTGGGCAATAATGCCACATTTTTAGGGGTAGTTGTCCCATAACCAACAACTAGTGGTGTGATGCAATTGCTGCCATCTGTCCCATACCTTCCAAACAACTTCCATTCCTCCTAGTGGGTCGGTGAATAGTCATTTAACAGTCCCCTTGGGTGTTTGTGTCCTAATTAATTTATTTAAATAAAATATTCAGTAATTACATTCATCCTTGATCAAAACTGATCATAATTACAAAACTTTGTAATTAAATTTAACATCAAGCATTTTGCAAATAAAATAATAATTTTCAGAAATTTGGGTAGGTGACATACACCCCCCCTTAAGTTTCAAAATCGTCCTCGATGTTGGTTCATCACTCCTTGAGTGTTCCTCAAATAGAGTTGGGTATGCTATCTGCATACTACTCTCCAACTTCCAGGTTTCCTCCTCTGGGCTAAGGTGCTTCCATTGCACCTTCACTTTCCCAATGCTGCGATTCCGGTGAATAGTTTCCCTCCTTCCGAGGATACAATCTGGTTCCACCGGAAAATCTCCATCTTGTCCCACCTGTATATCATTCCAGTTTACAACATGAGTAGTATTGTGCACATATTTCTTTAAAAATGATATATGAAAAACATTATGTATTTTTAAGTTTGGTGGCAAAGCCAGTTGGTATGCCACTGCTCCAACCTTAGACAATATTTCAAAAGGGCCACAATACCTGGGTGCCAACTTGGCACAGTTCCCCAATTTCAATGAACCCTTTTTCGATCTTACCTTGAGGAATACATGTTCACCAACCTAGAACTCTTTATGAGTTCTTTTTGAATCTGCTTGACTCTTTTGCCTATCTTGGGAAGCTTTTAAATGTCCTTACACCTGTTTCACAATTACTTCTAACTCCTGCAATAATTCAGGTCCTAAAACAACTCTATTTACTGGATCATTCCACAAAACAGGTGTATTACATTTCCTACCATAAATAATTTCAAAAGGACTAAGTCTGGCCAATGCATGATAATGATTATTATAAGCAAATTCTGCTAAGTGCAAGTAGTCTTTACGGGTATGAAATGTGTTGCCTTGCTAAGTTTGTCCACTACCACCATGATAGAATCATGTTGTTTCTGAATTTTAGGTAATCCAGTAATAAAGTCTATGTTGATCACTTCCCATTTCCAACTTGGTATCGGTAACGGTTGCAACAATCCAGCGGGATGTTGGTGTTCAACCTTCACTTTTTGACAATCCAAACATTTAGCTATGTACTCTGCTACTTCATCCTTCATTCTGGGCCAATAATATTCTTTTCTCAACATAGTAATGGTCTTTTGATAGCCTGGATGACAAGAATAGTGACTTTTACGCATCTCATTTAATATCAAAATTTTTATTTTTGGTATGTCTGGTACATATAATCTGTTTTTATACAGTAATAAACCGTTTTCCTTCATGCTGTAATCTGCAATACAATTTTTAGATCTGTTGTTTGCTGTCTTTTCCTTCATTTTTATGTATTCTTCATCTCTTTCACTCTTTTCCAGAATCTGATTTTCCAAATCAGTTGAATAAGTACTGATTGCTAAAATAAAATTTAGTTTTGCCTTACGACTCAAGGCATCTGCAACCTTGTTCTCATTCCCTTTAATATGCTGGATTTTGAAATCATACTCACTTAAGAACGTCAACCATCTAGCTTGTCTAGCTTTTAGGTTTGTCTGATCTAATAAATATTTCAGACCCATGTTATCTGTCAATAATGTAAATTTCCTACCAATAAGGTGGTGACGCCACATTTTTAAGGCATGAATAACTTCCAATAACTCTAAATCATAGGTAGAGTAGTTCTTTTCATGTACTTTCAACTTTCTAGATTCATATGCCACCGCATGCCCTTCTTGTGTCAGGACTCCATCGAGTCCGTCATTGCATGCATCTGTACAAACTACAAAATCCTTGTTGGGGTCTGCTATCCTCAAGATAGGTGCTGTCATCAATAATTCCTTTAATTTCTTAAAACTGTCAGAACATTTCTAATCCCACACAAATTTCTTCCCTTTCTTCTGCAAATAAGTTATGGGGTTGGAAATATTTGAAATTTTTTTTATAAACTTTCTGTAATATCCAGTAATGCCCATAAATGATCTTACATCTGGCATGTCCTTAGGAACCGGCCAGTTATTAATGGCCCTTATCTTATTGGGGTCAACCGATATTCCTTCTTTCGAAATTATGTGTCCTAGATACTGAATTTTGTCTTTGTGGAAGTCACACTTACTAAACTTGGCGTATAGTTGATTATCTCTTAGAACTTGTAAGATAATCCGTAAATGTTCATCATGCTCTTCTTTACTTTTTGAGTACACTAAAATGTCGTCTATAAACACAACAACAAACTTGTTTAAGTATTTATGAAGAATATTATTCATCAGAGACAAAAATACAGCCGGGGCATTAGTCAATCCAAATGGCATGACTATGAACTCGTAATGTCCATATCGAGTTCGGAAAGCTGTCTTGAAAATATCTTCATCCTTAACCCATACTTGATGATATCCTGATCTTAGATCAATCTTCGAAAATATTGTTGCTCCACGCAGCTGATCAAATAGATCATCTATGCAAGGCAACATATACCTATTCTTGATTGTCATTTTATTAAGCTGGCGATAATCTATGCACAGTCTCAAGGTTCCATCTTTCTTCTTAACAAAGATGACGGGTGCTCCCCAAGGAGACACACTGGGTCTAATATACTTCTTGTCAATAAGTTCCTTCAACTGTGATTTTAATTCGTTTAACTCCAGTATGTTCATTCTGTACGGAGCTTTTGAATTTGGTACTGCTCCTGGTATTAACTCTATGGTAAAATCTAAATCTCTTTTGGGAGGTAATCCTGGAATCTCCTCAGGAAATACATCCTTAAAATCCTTTAGGACAGGTATATCCTCTAATTTTAGTTTGTCCTCTTTATCCATAAACTCATCATTTACCACGTTTACTGCAAACATCTGGCATCCTTTCCTAACTGCCCTCTTAACTTGCATGGCTGAAATCTGTCTAAGGGTTACCTTCCTTGGGATGCCTTTTATTTCTACAGTTTTCCCTTCGTCATTTAAACATGTAAAACTTTTTCCATAACAGTCCAGGATGACACGATGGGCTTCTAACCAGTCCATCCCAACTATAATATCATAAGATCCTAAAGGTAGAATATTCAACTTGATTTGTGTTTGTAAATGATTCATGGACAAAACACAGTTTTCTATAAAATCTGATACTTTTCTCTTTGTTCCAGTTGCTAGTCTAACTAGCCAAGATTTATTAAACTTTTCAGTTTTCAATTTAAGACTTTCCACAATGTCTGGTGATGTATAACTTAAGCTAGCACTTGGATCAATTAAAACAGTAACAGGATGATCATGTAGCATACCTTCAATCTCTACCATGGATATTTGATGATCTACTTGCCTGTTGTCAAGTGCTGCATTGATTCTGGGCATTTCCCTCGCCACATCTCCAACCGTAGGTTCAGCCTGTATAGAGTTGATGTTGTTTGCTTTCCGCTTCCTCAAGGGACATTCTGATGCGTAATGGGGGCCTTGACATTCAAAACATTTGATAGGTTCCTTTGGGTCACTGGTTCTTGTATTATCAGGTGCATTTCTGGGTGTTGTAGAATTCTACTGTGAATTGTTTCTAGAGTTGTTCCCTTGATAATTCCGATTCTGAAAATTTTTCTTTTGAAACCTGGAATTTTCGCTGAACCTGAAATTTTTCCGTTTCTGCTCAAAGTTGCTGGGCTTATGACTCTTCCAGTTTGACATTCCCTCTCTTTTCCAATTTGTGTCATAACATAAAAATGCCTTTCTCATTGCCTCTTTCAAGGTCTTAGGATTGTCATACTCGATTCTGTCCTTAATATTTAAAGGTAAACAACTCAAGTACCTTTGAATTTTCAGTTTCTCTTCTATAAGGTATGGTACATATCTTAGTAAGTTCAGAAACTTACTGTTCATTTCCTTCATGTTCATACCTCCTAGCTTCAAATCGTTAGAACTCTTTGGATTTTTCTTCATAGTACTGTTCAGACAAGTACTTCTTTTTAAAGTATCGTTTAAATGTACTCCAGCTTACATCTTTATCTTTGATGCCCTTTACTCTTTTGATGTCCTACCACCAAATGTCCGCTTTTCCGGTCAAGTTATATATAGACATTTTTACCTTCAAAGACTCTGAATAGTTATAAATCTGGAAGTATTTCTTCATATAAGACAGCCAAGCTTCAGCTATCTCTCACTTCTCAGTTTCTCCATTGAAAGTTGGAGGTCTAATATTTTTGAACTCCCCAGAGATCTGCTCATATTCTTTATGATTTTTCCTTCTGGGTTGGAAATCGCCTTCACTGCTATCACTAGTATAGTTACGTTTCTTTCTGCGTGTTTCAATAACATCTCTTGATGAGGTTGAACTGTTGTTCACCTTACTGGTTTTCATTCTCTTGTTTTTATCAACATGAGGCAGATCCTCAACTTTGGAAATATCTTCATTATCCTTCTCCTGCTCCTCAGTTGGGCACTGTTAAAACAACACTTGCTTTAATTGTTCTTGTGCTTGCATAATTCTTTCATTGTCTTGTTTCACAGATCTGATTTTTGCTTTTAATTCATGAAAAGCATGTAACAGTTCTGTCAAACTGTTATTTAGTTCACCGTGACCTTCTGCTACACAGTGCTATCCCAAGTTGTGACTGTTTGGATGAAATATGTTGTCTAATTGTTTAGCTGAGTTCTCCATACCTGTAAATGAAATAATTTATGTATAACATAATAATTAAAATTTTAAATTAGAACAATTTTCTACTGTATAAAATTTTCTGCTGCATGTTTTTGGACCTCATTCAGGCCTAGAGTTCGAATCTGAGCTCTGATACCACATGTAACCTCCCATAATTTCATAAAAATTTAAAAATTTTGACTTTTGATGCACAAGGGTGTCCTACGAGGTACCCTGAAGCTTACTTAGATGCAATGCTAAAGCAAATTGAATGTTCTACTGTGCATACGACACGTAAGAGTAAAGTACGTGTATAGTTAAGTTTTCAACGTCATAATTAAATAAAATGTTAGAAATTCTGTTGTGACTCACCAAGTACGCAGGTATGAATTGCATAGCTATAAATATGGGTTTTCGGTTGTATGTCTTACAACTCCACAATGTTTAAAACAGAGTCATCTATGTATGTCATCCTGTTGATAGTCTTGTCATTGTAATTCTTGTTGTTATTATAGCCGGCTTTGTCGTCATCTTAAGATAACAAATACTTGTAAAGTATTATCGTCGTGATTGTATTAGTAATCGTCATATGCATTGTAATAAGAGTTAGGGTATGGAATTTATGACTATAGCATGGTTTATGCTAGTTACAAATATTGGCTTTGTTAACATTTCAAAAAGTGTGAACTCCTACATTATTTTACTTTTGTAAAAGGAATAATAGAACTTATAGTTATTCTACTAACCATATAATTTTTCATTGATTGACATCCTAGATAGTAATTTATAAGGGCAAATACTCATTTTATATATGAAAGTTTGTAATGTTCAAATGTTATGAAATTCCAATATTGTAATTGTTCAATATAATAGTTCACAATATCGAAATAACATGAAATTTAATTTTATTACATGGCTAAACTTAAGCCTTGATACTCTAATTCGAAATCATAAAGTTAGAAACTATATCCACTATGCAAACATAACAATAACATATTAAATTTATGAATATCGATTGGAACTATATCGTAAATATCGATGGTATTGACATGCATTAAATGTTGACAGGGTGGTGAATTGCTGGTTCATTAATGGCGTAAGTCTCGAGCTATCAAGGAGATCGAGTATCGATCTTGAATTAAAATCTTGAAATGAAATATTTGGTGACAAGGATTATCACCACTCCATGTATTGTAAGATCGTTGTAATGGTTGAATTCCGAGACTACTGTGTAATGGTTGTAAGTTGATACTCCTCCGAGCTGGATGTAAAAACGATCCCACGTGATCCATCATGGCAAGCCCTTTCATGTGAAGTGACAAAGCATTAATTGCAAGGGTTGTTCGACCCAATGCAACCTTTCTAGCAGTACCATGAACGTTGATTGTGATGAGTTTGAAACGTTAGATTACAACCCTAAATTTTGTTGTTGATTTGGTTTATGAGATTGGAATGTGGTTTATTGTTTCTATTGTTTTTCGGTCTGTATGGCCGACAGGCTGTTGAAATTTCTAGGGTTAGCAAGTTGTAGGAGGTTTCGAACTGAAGTACCGTAGGTAGGTTTTGAGTTGCAGGTTCTAAACCATTGTAATGGCATTGTTAATAAGAGACTGGATCTCTGTCCTGAGTTGTTAAAGCGTTGATGGTTTCAAACTCTTCGTTATGAAATTATGTGAGATATGCCAAGCTGTAGAGTGATAGAAGTTCCCTCGTCTCATTTATAGCAGAGATCTCATCATTTTTCTGGG
This sequence comes from Larix kaempferi, assembly GCA_027924585.1. NCBI lineage: Eukaryota > Viridiplantae > Streptophyta > Pinopsida > Pinales > Pinaceae > Larix > Larix kaempferi. The sequence continues at coordinate 5,872,576 of BSBM01000240.1, read as the reverse complement.
AATGCAAGGAACTTGGCCATTTAAAAGAAAAGGTAAACTTTCTCAGAAATGTAATGATTCTTGAGTTGAAGATTTTCGATTTTCAGTTTTTTTAAAAATAGAATAATGGTATAGTCAAAATCTAAGTTTGATCTTCGTTAGTTGCAGGGTTCGAAGAACAACTTTGGAGAAGGGTTTGGAAAGGGACGACGTGCGTCCATTCCTGGTAAGCTTTGGGTCTTCCAAAAACCCTCGTAGGTGCTCCTTTGGTCTTTGATGATGTGGTTGATTCCAACAGAGATAAATCAGTCTTGCCATGGCGTCGTTTGTCAGTTGAACCTTCGAAAGGGTTTTTAAGTTGGTGTGAAAACTATGACAATAAACATTCATTTAAGTTCTCTGTGTTTATTTTAATGCTTAAATTTTGTCCATATGTAAATGTAAAACTCAGATTTATGAGTTCAGTGTTTAAGGGAGTAAAACCCTGTTCGATTTCGCTTTGAACAAAATGTGAAATTTTGTTGTTGGGAATTGTTGATTCCTCTTTCTTGCGTGTGGAACTTGTAATGATGAAATCGTTTGAACATTCCACCTATTGATATGTATTAATGTGGAAAATTGATGGAGGCGAGGCTCGTCTGACTTGTGAATAACACTCTGCTTCTTGAAAATGATAACATGTTGTTTTTGTCTCGTTCTATTCGGTTTAGTTTCTATGTTATAATTCGTGCCTATCACACTTGCCTAAAGAATAAGAAAACTGTAAAGGAGATCTGAGTAATCGTGGAAACGATAGAGTAGGTTTTGTTTTTGCTATGTAAAGAAAGGTAATGGCTATGCCCCTACTGACGATTTTTGATGTTTGCAAGCAAGGTATCAAACTGAAACTAAAGAGTATGAAATACAAGTCGAGTCTGTGTTAAATGACTTAATGTTGTAGGTTGATATTATATTTTTTTGAGCTAGGGTTTAAGTACTATGTTGCAGATGATAACTTTGTAGAATGTAACCCTGAAATGGTTTGTCTCTTTGTTTGTATAAAGGAAAAAGATCAGGGCTGTACCCTAGTTTGAGTTTTGTTTGAATAGAAATTAAATGTTTGAAAATAAATTTTCAAAAGAACTTTGGTTCGATCCAAAGCCTGTGTAGATTGAGTTTGTGAAATGATAATAATGGGAATCGAAACCTAACTAGGTTTTGATATGAGTCTCAGTTGGAAATTGACACTTTCAATTTATAATATCTATTGTATAAAATGACTAATGGAAATAAAATGTTTATAATATTTTCATTATCTGTTTGAACTATAAAATTATAGGCAATGGTTATAGTAAGAATGAAAACAATGTGTGTATGTGCAATGTGAAAGACTATGTGATGACTGTTATGTACAGCCTTGATATAATGAACACATATTTATTGATTTGCAGCTATGATATTATATTGCAAACATAATATGATAAATAGAAATATGAATTCTATTTATTTTCTAAATACATAGTAATGATAAGAATAATGCAATGTAGCTGTACAGTAAATAATCGATATTTGTTTAAACTGGAAATAATGAAATATACTATAATATTTAAGTATTGTACAGAACTTTCTACTATATAGGACAAAAATTGATAAACATATAATTACTATCTTTATCTATCGAATTCAATGGCAAATTGCATATCCTATAATCTATTCTTAAATTGTGTATCTATACTAGAGTATAATGCAGAAAACAACATGTGGAAAAATATAGATATTGGTTTACCAATTCCTATTCATCATTAAACTTTAACATTCAGACTTTAAACAAATTTAGAATTATATTCTTTTTCGAAACAAAAAACAGAAATTACTAGCTATATAGAACAAAACTACTAGCTGAGATAAAGTAGAAAATTTGTAAAACCTGGGTAAATATGTAGGGCAACAAACAACCCAAGAAGACTGTTCCACCTAACCAATTCATGAAGACAGTCAAGTACTTGCCTTAGGACCCCCGAGCCTGTTCACTGAACCACCAGGAGGAAGAAACTCTAGGAATTAGGATCTCCACTTGCAGTAGCACTAACTGTTGAATCTTCAAGAACTAGCAGTCCAATATACCTGCACCAGCATCTCTGGTTCTTCTCAGCAATATGGAGACTTAAGATTGCACTCACAACTAGCCTCCTTATTTGAATCTCTCAGTGATCACCTGATGCACATGAGAAAATATTTCTGCAGAAAATATTGTGTAAGAGCTTCCTGCTCAATTCGAATTTGCCTTTTGTAGGCTAGCTAGGCCTTTTCAGATGTTACTGGGTCATTAAATGAGCTTCCTGCTCACTCCCTCCACCTGAGGGATAATGCCACATTTTTAGGGGTAGTTGTCACATAACCAACAGCTAGTGGTGTGATGCAATTGCTGCCATTTCTCCCATACCTTCCAAACAACTTCCATTCCTCCTAGTGGGTCAATGAACACTCATTTAACAGTCCCCTTGGGTGTTTGTCCCCTAATTAATTTATTTAAATAATAATATTCAGTAATTACATTCATCCTTGATCAAAACTGATCATAATTACAAAACTTTGTAATTAAATTTAACATAAAGTATTTTGCAAATAAAATAATAATTTTCAGAAATTTGGGTAGGTGACACCAGGCTAGTTATCTCTTCCCTATATTCATTATTTCTTAACAAATCATTTAAGGGGATAGATATCTTTACCTTATACAGATCTTCCTTTAGACTGAATGTTGAAGCTTGCCTCACTACTTCAATGAATTCTGTCTGCCTACCTTGTTTAGAATGTTGTGCCTTATCTTTTGATGTTTTTTGGGCAGCAACCTCTGGTTGTTTTTCCTTTAGCTTCTCCATATTCTGCTGAGTCTTGGAGAGCTGAATATGGGCAGAATTCCCTTCACTTATTGGTATCTCCCTGTTCCTTAACTTCATATTTCTTTGGATGTCATCTCCAGCATTCATGTACCCCATTTGGTACTGCTCAGAATCAAATTCAGTAGCTTTACTAGCATTTCCCACGGTGAAAAAGTCATGCTCCCTTTGGGTTAAATGTACTTCATGGTCTAGGGTATCAAGGAAATGGATCTGTTCTCCACTAGGTTCTTCAGGTCCTTCCCCATCCACCAAATTTTCAAGGAAGGGAGGCCTCATCTGGTGGTCTTCTTGATTTCTTGGATTTCTTGGAGGGGGTGGCCTTCTAAAGTTAGGATTCCTTATTTGATTTTCAGGCTGCTCTCTAGGAGGAGGCTTATTTTCCATGGCTAACCTATCCATTAACTTCTCCATAGTTTTCATCATAGTATCAAACTTGGCATCACTAGAAGAGGATGAGGTAGAGGCTTGGGTTTCTTGCTTCTTTTTATCTACTTCTGTTTTTCCCTTTATTTTCCCTGAGGCCATCATGTTGGCTTCCACCTCTATGGAATCCTTTAGCATAGTGGGCGGGGTAGCATATTTTCTCTCCCTTAATGTACATGAGAAATATCCATCAAAGGAATCTGCATAATGGAGCTTTGTATTTCCTACTGAGGGTCTTAGATCATTTGGAATAGAATTATAGACCCTCATAAACCTAGCAAAAAATTCATGAACAGATTCAAAACCTCCTTTCTTTAGAAGGTTGTACTGGGAGAAGACTAGGGCAGGACTCCCTATCGTTTCCCACCTCTCTAAGAACAATGTCTTAAAAACTCCAAAATCGTTGATAGAAGCATTCGACAACTGTCTGAACCATTTCTTGGGTTCTCCAAATAAACTTTGAGAAAACAATCTCATCTTAGCATCCTCATGATCTAATTCCTCTAAATCAATAAAATCCTCAAACCCGTCTACATGTTGTCTAGTAGAAAAACCTCCCTCTCCATCATAAGAGATGATTCTCTGGTCGTAGTTCTGAGGGAGATCATGCAAAACAGCTGGTAGGGCCAATGGTGCGAATCTAGTAGCCATGGGTCTGGGTGGATTTTGAGTTTGGGGATGGATATTCTGAGCAGGGTTACTTGCAGGGACTGTGGTATGAAATTGAGGGGTCTGAAAACCAGGTCTAGCTCTTTCAACTTTGATTATATTCCGCAACTCAATCCAAACAGGATCTAACAAATAGGACTTAGGTGCATTTAGACCTTCTTCACCTAGGCTTAGATAAGACTCAGATCTTGATCTTGGAAAAGGTTTTCCGATATCTATCTCTATGTCTAATTCTTGAAAAACAGGTATCTCTTCTTTAGACCCAATTCTTTTAATGCTAGAAGTATTAGCCTTATCATTTCCAATCTTATGTCTAAGTAATATATCTGGATTTTCCACACTTAACAGAATTTCGGAAATAGGATTACCTCTCGTATGGATATTTCTTGAGGCCACGATTCCTTTTTCAAGATTTCTTCAGAAATGAACTTGGCTCGTCGATCTTCCCTAGTGGAGTCTTTCTCGAATGTGGATCTTTATGAGTGGAGTCGTTGGGGAAAAAATGCACAACCCTCTAAACATATGGAAACCTTTGTTTTCCCATAGGGATCTCTCCTTTCTTTGAATCTTCAGAATCTTTTTGTCGTTCTCCCAGGGATAATAAAACAATCACATCCCCTTCAACGACGCAAATTTTTTAACACCCAAATTAACACCCAAGGTTGTGAGAGAAGGCAATTCGGGGTAACCACTAACCAATATTTAGCTTGTACTACTGACCCAACACAAAAAGAGAGGGCTCTCTCTATAAACTCATGAAAAAATAGAATAATCAAAGGTGTCAACAATGAAAACACACACTAGTATTCATCATTCAAGATATTCAATTACAACATATAGAAGATCATATTTATGTTGGAAACAAAATGATTTAAACGTTGTTTGGCTTAAACATATGAATCTCTATTTGGGCAATGGAGTCACATTTAAATAGACCCTGAAAATTATCCACAAAGGATTTGCAAATGCATTCCCACAGGGGCGAGGTAGTAAACAGCTAATAGTCAAAGAGATTTTAATTGATGAAAAAGAAGAGAAAAGAACAATCCATTGATTTAAGGCATAAAATGATGAATCCTATATCAACTTTAGCAGAGAACAAGGATGAAATACTTGGAATGAGATTAAGCAGAGCATAATTTATATGAATTCCACTTAACTATTACACTGCCCCATGTATGAAGAAATATTATTGACATGGAATAACGACGAAAGAAGCACAATTAACATGGGAAAAGGAAAGACAGACTATCAGACCAACTACACAAGAATCCCTGAAAAATGTAGGCTCGGCTCTGTAAACTTTATTAAACAGCTCAAAATGTCTTACAGACTGATTCTCAAAATTCCAAAAGTTCTTCAAATAAGATTTTCAACGCTTTTTCATTTGATTTACATCATATATATAGATGACCTGAGCCTTCGGATCGATCCATCAATACTGAAAACTGTTGCAACTGAGTGACATGTCATCAGGATTTATTCGTTACTTATCTCTACAAAACAGAAATAGGTAGAACCATTCTAACTGCTTTTCATCTCTAACGGTATTTTACCACATGATATCTACTTTTAACTACAAAGATAAAGATAACGAAGTAATTGTTCTAGCTGACTATTTTCATAGTTGCTTCAAAAAATATTACAAATTGCAATTTAAAAAATAACTATTAAAAAAGCCAACGACTACTGTGGAGGGCGGAGAGTGTTTTTAATTTTTCCGTATCTTTCCACAATAGTCCATAGTTCAGCAGAAGGGAGGTTGTAATTCATCATATCCTTGACCATAACTCTTGATTATTGTCCTAGAACGATGGTAGCTCCATCTCAACTAGCTTATCAAACGATCCTTTGAAATCCGCTACCTGTTTCCTCATCTCTTCTACATTGGTTTCCACGCCTTCAACCTATGAATATTTCCCCATAACTGTTCATGCTACTGCAATGGCCATGATCCGGTTTCCAATATTCAAGTTGATTCTTTCCTCTTCTGATAAAATATTCAAAAAGGTGATAGCACTCAATGTTGTTTCCTTGGGATTCTGGATAGGAGTTTCTCTTGCGGCTGCACAACCTGTGAAAATTCCAAGTATGGCCTAAAACTTTCAACTTCTTTAATAATTTGATCCCAGACTAAATGCTTGCAACCTTGCAAGGCTGCTTGTCCTATAACTTGGCGGGTGAGATTCTTATTGATATCAACTAATTCATTATGCTTATTTCAGAGGGTTTTTGCTTCTTCTTCTTTCTTTTCATTCTCCGCCTCTAACCTCTGAGATTTTTCCTTCAGCTCCTTGATTTCCACATCCTTCAGGCTAATGTGAGACATAGCCTAAATAAGGCTATCAGTACTATTGCTATCCCCATTTTGGTTCATAATGGTAGGCCGCATGTCCAATTTCGACAAGTTAATTTTTAAGTCATCAATATTAAATTTTCAGAATTTACTTCAATCTGATCTAGGATATTAACTGAGAGAACAACATGTACAGCATATCTACAGCATATCAATCATGGAGACAATAATGCAAGCACACAAGAGACACACATATTTACTTGGGGAAAACCATAAAGTTGAAAAACCCCAATAACTTCCTCAGAGATAGATAGAGCAATGATACAACCATGAGAGATAGACATAACCTAGCAACAGATCATCCTCCTCCATAAGTGAGCCACTCCTCCTTGAGTGCATGTGTGAGAAGTGAGTGAGCAAATAGAGTGCCTCCCGCACTCTATTTATACTTGACTTGACTTGCCTTTTTACCTAACTCATGTAGGCTCGAACTTAACCACATAACATAATGCTGACTGGGCCGACCCCCAATAGGGTGGTCTAATAACCCTTTGACCCACATGGCTGACCCCCAATAGGGTGGTCTAATAACCCTTTGACCCACATGACTTATACAGGGCCGACCCCAAACAAGGTAGTCTAATAACCCATCAAATATAAGTTACGACACTTACAATATAAATGACGACACTTCCGTATAGAGGAATAATAACATCTCTATAGGAATACAATATACATATATGAGAAATACATTCCGAAGTTACATATACATCAACACTCCCTCTTAACTAGGAAGGTATTTCTCAGTATAGTTCTTCTAGCACAAGTCATCTTCTCTGGATCATCGTCACTAGATAATCGTCATCGAGTCATCATCATCATCACTGCTGCTGCTATCTCAATCAATCTCTGAATCTACTCGTCATAGGAAGTTATACAGAGCCAGTCCTTTTTCATACTAGATGTAGGCCCACCACCTGCTGGTCTTCGTCATCACTGGCCATACTGTGGAATCCTCAGGACTAATTACGTGCGTCACAAAACCTCAAAAGAGCATCCCAGGCTGTTACGAGCACACAGCTCTACCTATAGGATCTCCCAGGGCGCTATTACATGTGACCCCACCACAAAACCTCGAAAGACCATCCCAGGATGTTACGGGTACACAAATCCGACTTTTAGGATCTCCCAGGGCACTATTATATGTGGTCATGGCAAAACCTCGCAAGAGCATCCTAGGACTGATTACGGGCACACAGCCCAACCTATCGGATCTCCCAGGGTGCTATTACATGCTATAGGACAAAACCTCACAAGAGCATCTGCCAGATATCCCAGGGCACCGAATTACATGTCCTCCCAGAGCAAAACCTCGAAAGAGCATTTGCCAGATGTCCCAGGGCACCGATATTACATGCCATAGGCAAAACATCGAAAGACCATCTGCAAATCTCCTACGACACTGGATTACATGCTCATCTGCACAACCTGATCCATGGCCATAGAGTATCATCCTGATACTCACCATACATCATCCTGATGCATCCATGATCATCCTGATCATCATCACTGCAACGTCCTGCTGCATGTCATCTGGAGCAACATCTTGAAGCTCGTCATCTATGATCATCCCGATCATCACTACAACATCCTGCTGCATGTCATCTGGAGCAACATCCTGTAGCTCGTCATCTATGATCATCTTGATCATCAATGCATCTACCTGATGCATACCAAGTATCTACCTGATACATATCATCATACATGATCCTCCTGATCATCAATGTATCCACCTGATACAAATACAGATACATGGTCCAAGCATCCAACATGATGCATATACAAAATACATACACATGATCCAACTGATCATATCTAGCATCAACATGATGCGTACATACATACATAAAAATGATCCAACTGATCATATCCAACATCCAACATGATGTGTACATACATACATAAAAATGATCCAACTGATCATATCCAGCATCAACATGATGCGTACATACATACATAAAAATGATCCAACTGATCATATCCAGCATCCAACATGATGCGTACATACATACATAAAAATGATCCAACTGATCATATCCAAGCAGAAACCAGAACATCATCCTGATGCTCATCATCCAGCGCTTACATCCACAGCCATGTGAAGGACCCTCCTTCCAGCATGCTTGGAATGGCTTCAGAAAATGTGTCCATCACTTCTTCCTTGAAGTGTCCTCGATCTGAAGAACACCAAGCCTCTCTCTGAAGTACTCGAACTTCACCCTGGCTAGTGGCTTCGTCAGCACATCTCCAATCTGCTCGTCTGTCGCAACATATAGGAGCTTCACAGCTCCTCTCTGCACCATATCCCTGATATAGTGATATTTGATCTCTATTTGTTTCGACCTGTCATGAAACACTGGGTTCTCGGACAGCTTCACACAACTCTGGTTATCACAGAAGATACCAGTAGCCTCCAACGGGAGATCAAATAGCTCAGACAGTAGCTTCCGTAGCCATACTGCCTCACAACTAGCTGAACAGGCTGCAACATACTCTGCCTCAGCTGTACTTAGTGCTACACAGGACTGCTTTCTGCTAAACCAAGAGATCACACCTGATCCCATATTGAAGCAGCACCCAGATGTGCTCTTCCTATCTGCAGCACTGCCAGGCCAATCTGAATCAACATAAACCTGTAGGTTAAACTTTTGATTCGTTTCATACTTGAGCCCATAATCCACTGTACCCTTCAGGTACCTCAGAACATGCTTTACAGCAACCAGGTGAACACTCCTCGGATCCGTCAGGAACTGGCTCAATGTGTTCATAGCAAAGCAAATGTCTGGTCTCGTGTTCGTCAGGTACATCAAGGACCCAATCATCTGACGATACATAGAGACATCAATCGGCTCAGATGAAGCATCACATAGAAGCTTCAGATTTGATGCCATAGGTGTGGCCATGGCCTTGCAATCCATCATCCTGAACCTCTTCAGGATCTCTACTGCAGAATTCCCTTGTCCATGGAATATTCCATCACTCTGCCACACCTCCATGCCAAAAACAAATAGTGAATCATCCCCAAGTTCCTCAACTCGAACTCGGAAGCAAGCTTCTGCTGCGTGTCGGCAATCAATCTATCCTCACCTGATACAAACAGGTCATCCAAATAGTAGTATCGCTGGATTGCCTTCCTCAACCTTGTAGAAAAGGTTGGAATCCGCTTTATTCTTGGATAGAAAGATGTCTATCCTACCATATCAAGTTCTGCACACATATATGACTACACCATGCTGTCTTGAAATCCATCTGGTGCATCACTTTTGTATTTCTCAATTCTGCCATCTGCAACATGCTTGATCTGATAGTTCCATTTGGAAGTCACAACAGAATTCCCTTCAGCTCTTGGGATCGCATCCCAAACATCATTCTTCATGATCGACGGATCATGACATTCCATTTCTTCATCCTAGATCCTGGGAACTTCAATATCTTCAATATCTTCAATAGATATCTTTGTTGCTGGAATAAATGTTGTAGTCCTTTTGTAGGTGAAGATATATGGTCTTTCCTACAAAACAGGTTAAATTGCATGATTATAAACATCTCATAATTTTCAGAACAAATTTTTACACATAAAGAAATATGTCATACAATCATGCAATTATCTTAGCCAATGCTTCAATACAACATTTATCCATATCCAGTAACTTTCTAGATGCCTTCCAATTTCTACCAGAACATTGTTAAGAGTGTGCACAACTCCCAACATGTCAGCAAAGAGGTTTCATTCTAGATAAGTAGCAATGGAATGTTGTACAGTTCCATAGGCTACTTACCCATGCATATTAGTAGTATACTGTTCATCAATGCAATTATTCTAATGTGCATAATACACAACCTAATTCTAGGAACATCAGTATTGAACAGTTTTATTTAAACAAACAAATATGCAAGAAATTAAAATACTTATCTTTGTTTGTTTTTTGGGTGGACTCCCTCTAAGTCTTTGCTTCCTTACAGTAGCTGTTGGAGTCCTAATCTGAAGTAGCTTCTTCTACACCTTTCTGTTGTGGAAAGATGGTCAACTCCCTCTGAATATCTGCATCCTTGCAGAAACTACTGAAGTGTGTTCCTTTGCTTTCTTGTAGGAACAACTGGAGTGTGCTCCCTCTTGATCTTTGCTTCCTGGATTACCTAACCTTGAACTTAAATTCATCCTTGGTCCCTATGTATGCTTATTAGTATCATGATTGTGTTATCCTTGTGAACTCATATAAAATCATACATTCATTAGTATACTATTAAAACACAATAATCTTAAGCATGTATAGTCATGATCATTTCGAACAGAAAATAATAAGCATTAGCATTCAAGGTTTATGTAGGATTCTTATGGTTAGTCAAATCATAAGAAACATAACATGTCTAAACCTGTAATTACTCAAACCTATGACTCTTTGGGTTAGTTGAATCATTAATCAAGATAAGAGATATAATATGCGTAAAACCTGTGATTATTCAAACCTATACCTTCATGATTCTTCTGGTTAGTCATATCATCAATTATGGTAAGAAACATAATATGCATACAACCATGATTATTCAAACCTATGACTTCATGAATAATCATTATCAACAACAGTATAAGATCCTAACACAAGGTAGGATTCTATCTTGATATAGGAAAAACATACCTGGATTAGCATGCTAGTTAGTTATGTCTAACATACTCACATGATGTCTTCTTGTTCTTCTTCAATGACTTGTGCTAGTAACCTGTATATCTCATAGGTTAGCCATTATAAAACCAAATTATACATACCTTGTAAATGAATCTTCTATGAGATCCATGACAATGGATGAGTCTTTATCCTCATGTCATCATGATCATATGTTCTTGAACTGGAACATGATTTGTCTTTCTTGGTGTACCTTTCATGTTAGTAGACAACATAAACCTCATACAACACCATAATGCATTAGTACAATCATAAGTGTCAACACCCTAACCAATGAATATCTTCTATCATGCATTCATAATTTTGTTAAGGTGATACGACAAATCTAAAATCAAGATTGTACTAACCGTAATAACATGAAGACGAACATACCATAAACTTAATCATGAACAAATCTCAAAACATACCTCGCTGAGTCATACCTGTCGAGATCGCTTGTAATCTCCTTATGTAAAGCCTTAGCCTCATCTCCCTCTGAAACATGAACTCCTTCACTTATGCAGATGACCAATCCCTATCCACTTGATTTGCAAGAACTGGACCTGGAGCTGGATATGGGTTTGTTAGAGAAACCCCAAAAATTCAAACTTTGAATTTCAAACTTTCGAAAGGATAGAAATATGCGTCTTGATGAGCTGATCAAACTGGTATATTCAGAATTTGAAAACTGCAAAGTTTCACTCCTCAAATTTGCCTTTGAAACTTTCGGATTCACTGGACGTGACCCTAAACTGGGGTTTGATGAAGCCCACTCTTCTGCCCAATCAAAAGGTTTGAACCAAAGCTCTAAGCTTCTATTTTTTTGAGGAGCTTCTAGTCGTGGTCACAGATTTCAAAAATTCCCATTTTTACAGAAGCCCTAATTTTCCACTTTTCTAATCAAAGTCCCAAACTAGGGTTTGATCAAGCCCGGCCTTCTTCCCAACCAAAAATTTTGATCTTGGTCTCTAAATTTCTATTTTGATGAGTAGCATCCAGCCGTGGTCTCCGATTACAAAAATTCCAACTTTCTCCAAAGCCCTAAATTCCGGAAGCCATGAATGAAGGTACTCAAAAATAATTATGTTTTGACATAAATATGTACTTGATTGTTTCTGGTGTAACTCTGAAATTTTTGATCCACAGGATCTGAAAAAGTTTTTTGACATAGCCTGACCTGTTATCTTTCCATCCTAACAGGTCTGACCTCAATTGGATTCTCTGAGAGAGAGTTATGTCAAATGTCGCAACGTGACCTGTTTTGGTATAAAACTGGAGAGCGAACTTGTACGGCTTGACACGTGTCACTGTTTGAACTTCGGCCTCTGAAAAACTTTCTTGCGATAGCTCGGCCTGTTATCATTCCATCCTGATAGGTCTGACCTCAATTGGACTCTCTTAGAGAGAGTTATGCTAAGTGTCGCAACGTGACCTGTTTATGGGATAATACAGGAGAGCGAACTTGTACGGGGTGCCATGTGTCACTGGTTCAACTTCGGCCTCTGCAAATGTTTCCTGAGATAGTAAATTCTGTGTACTACCTGTCATTTTTTACTAAATTTCATTTGGAGCTTCCTATCCCAGGTTATGACCTTTTTTTCAAGGTCACCTGATTTTGACTCAGATCTGGAAGAGGCAGAAACCCTATATTGTACAGATCATAAATCACAAAGTACAAAGAATTAGAGGTTGTCCTTTGGACACAAGGTACATGGAGATTTAATCTTCATCCTATAATAATTTCCGATCCAAAAAATTTTCCAAAACGGATTTATAGCGAAAGTTATACGACGACTGGTTTTTTCTATATCAAGCCCTAGCATCGTAAGTGCAACAAGTGTCATACATTCCATATCATGCCTTCTTTCAGGCTAGCTCTGATACCATGTTAAATTTTCAGAATTTACTTCAATCTAATATAGGATATTAACTAAGAGAACAACATGTACAACATATCTACAGCATATCAATCATGGAGACAATAATGCAAGCACACAAGAGACACAAATATTTACTTGGGGAAAACCATAAAGGTGAAAAACCCTAATAACTTCCTCAGAGATAGATAGAGCAATGATACAACCATGAGAGATAGACATAACCTAGCAGCAGATCCTCCTCCTCCATAAGTGCGCCACTCCTCCTTGAGTGCATGTGTGAGAAGTGAGTGAGCAAATAGAGTGCCTCCCGCACTCTATTTATACTTGACTTGACTTGCCTTTTTACCTAACTCATGTAGGCTCGAACTTAACCACATAACATAATGCTGACTGGGCCAAACCCCAATAGGGTGGTATAATAACCCTTTGACCCACATGGCCGACCCCCAATAGGGTGGTCTAATAACCCTTTGACCCACATGACTTATACATGGCCGACCCCAAACAAGGTAGTCTAATAAGCCATCAAATATAAGTTACGACACTTACAATATAAATGACGACACTTCCGTATAGAGGAATAATAACATCTCTATAGGAATACAATATACATATATGAGAAATACATTCCGAAGTTACATATACATCAACAATCAAGTTGCTTTTCTATGCTCATTTTCACTTTTTTCCAACTACCTTCCTTCCTTGCAAATTTTAGCTACTCTGCTTTAGAATCCCTTACTTCTTTAGACAAGGATTCCTTTTGCATTTCAAAGTTTGTTTCTTCAAGAGATTCGATTAGCCTGATATTAGTAGCTTTCTTCTTTTTCTGTAGTTTCAGAATCAGCTTATCTTTCTTAGACAATAGCTTACTCATGGTTTTCCCTCCATTGTCACTTATAACTAGGTCAGATTGTATCTTCTTGGCTTGCTGTTGAAGAGCTCAATTTTCACTTTTCTCTTGCTTCAATTGGTTCTCTAATTTTCTTACGGTAACCTACAAATTGTCGCTTTTCAATGCTGCTTTTACAAAACATCATATATGAGATTGCCGATCTACTTGTGAAACTGGATTTTATCTGGTACCAGTATCTTTTGCCAATTGAGCTTCGTTTCGGTCACTTCAACCTCTATCATTACTGCCATGCTTAAAGTGTTATCCTTGATATCTCTGCTAGTCATCAAGGAAGTTTTGGTATTAGACAAACCCCTGGATCGAGGCATAAAATCAAACAACCTCTGGGCTGAGGCCTGTTTATTTTGATCATACTTCTTGCACAGGTCAGCCTTGGACCAAAATTTATTGCTATTTTCACCTTCCTGAACATCTTGAAACTTATATTCTATAATCTGGACTTCAGGAGCTGAAGACTCCTCATTATCTGCCTTCTCACCATCCATAGAAACAGTCGATTCTTCTTGAGCCGCTGCAACAACCATATCCTCTTTTGTGGGAGAAACAACTAAGTCGGCTTGAGTAGCCGCAATGATTAACTCAACTTGTGCTTCCAATTTAGGCTGTTTGTCTCCACTTCCCAATTCAGTATCCATATCTTGAACTTCCTCCAAGTCTCTTTTCCAGCCCACTTCCATAGTGTCTGACACCTGATCTATGTCGATTATAAAATCAGACAACATTAAATCTCCTTTCTGTGACTCTACAGCTCCCTCCGTCTCGAGTTCTCAGCGCAACAAATTTCGCCCCTATAGTACCCCTTCTGGATCTTTATGTTGAAAAGCGCTTAGATTACAATCTTTCCTTCTCTTGGAAATATTGTGCAAGGGGTCGTATTGGATGGCCACATCTTTCTTGAACCCCAGAGGTTTCAATAACTCTTCTACCTCCTGTAAAGCTTCCTTATTTTTTACTATGAAAGAACCCACCTTCCAAGGGTATTTTACATTAGTGCCCTTCTTAAATGTTTGGAACTGCACCTCTTCCAAGGTCAGTTTCTGTCTGATAAACTCAATAGAGAAGATTCGCAATGTCAGGAAAGCAGGCAAGGCATAGGGCTCTTATACAAAATCGTACAGCCTAATGACTGTATTATCCTTTAATAGAAACCAATCACCGACAGCTAGTTCATCCCTCAATTGCATCATTGTTTTCATCTCGGGAAATACCCTAGGAAATTCTTCCCCAAAGATGACTTTGTAAACAAGTGGCAAGACAAAGTTAAAATAGTTAAAGACATTATTTATCAAAGCATCTGCTTCAAGCAGTTGGGAAAAATGCGAGCTTTCCGTGCTTTTTATACATAATCATCTTCATAAGCTGTGTCTAGTACCTAAATAACCTAGCATTTGAGAACTTTCTCAACTGGACATGTATTCTGTTAGCAAAAAATTCATCGAACTTAAGGGATGGGATGAGCCCATTCTCATACCTTACCAAACTAATGCTAATTTTGAACAGTAAACTCAACTGGACCTCGATTACCCATTGATCCATGTCTAATCCTAAAAACTGAGCCACCAATGATAAAACCAACTGGGAATTGTCATCTAAAAGGCTGACATTCAAAGGGTATGGCTTTTCCGTAATCTCTGAGCCAGGTTTTACGCATGTAGCTAAAAAAGCTTAACGACTTTCGGGGCTAATTTGGCGAAACAGGGAAACCATAAACTCTTCAGAAAAACCTTCTGACTCAAGGTTTTGTGACTCAAAGACGAAAAAATAATTTCTAACAATCGACACATCTATAGCACAGACGCCTCTAGATTGTTGGGAATCCATAATTACCCTCTGGGGTTCTGAGTAATTCGAGGAACACCATGATAAAAATTGAGGGAAAGATGGTATCAGGTCAAGGCAAAAGGAAACAAAAGATGACCTGAAAACCCCATGTATATCCAAACCTTGTTCATGCAAGGCCCCCAATCTTATCTTGATCTCTGGGACACGGAGTCAAATGTATGTGTCAAACACGTCGGCATCTTTGTCTTCCAGGGTGACCTTAACCCTAGAACTGGTAGAAGCTTGTTCTTCCCCCCATCTTATGACTGTAAAAGACTTAAATTTTCATAGAATGGCGGTTATAGATCCTACCTATCACTTTTGGAAACCCTACACGCACCCTGTTGAAGGTTCTGTCGCCTTCATCGTCTGCCACACACCGAGAGACTTTCTGACTTCGACAGGATTCGAAACAAATGTCAACTTTCATGGGTGTTCTTATATATATAACCGTGTTTCCATAACCTCTGGCTTCTTTGGCCAACTGTCCTTTAATCTCAATAGTTGAACTCCCATGTGCTCACTTTCTGCCATTGGATATGGCTTCCCTTCACCTCCTTATTTGAAAACTCTTTTATTTTCCATCGTCGAATCATCTTGATTTTTCTCATTTGGGCCGTTCATCTCATCTATATGCTTCTGTGAGGTAGTATCGCATGCATCCAAAATAATTTCCTTATATCGCCATTCCTCCATGTGATAGGCTCTGAAGTTGACACCTGTCTGGCAGGAAAAATCCATCGCATCCACCTCGCTGCTATCCAATGTGCTACTTCTTGATGCGACTATCTATGAGAACCATCCATCTCCCTCCTGGCGTGCATCCATGGTGGAGATTTACGCTCTGCTTAATTCCCAGGTGATCCGTATGCTGCCGGGCTTCTCCTATTATATTCCGTGTATTTTCGACTTCCACCAGCCGTTGATGTGGATTTCTTCACCATCCGAACTATAGATTTGCCAGAGACCTAAGCCTTTACCATGTTAAATGAACCCAAACCCTTAGATCTCAAAAGGGTAACCTTTGTTTTAGATCCTTGCACCCATTCCCACCATCGCATGTGCCCAATATGGAATTGCTCACTGCTCTTTCCTCCATGCGATGCCTTCTTAAGCCGACACCTATCCGGTGGGACCAAGCCTATTGCATCCACATATTCCCTTTCTTCCTCGTAACTTGGCCATGGGACACCCCATTGAAAGCCGTAGATCTTGCTCCTGCTCTTGATCAATGGTGCCGACCTGTGTGACACTTAGTCTTTCATTTTCACTCACAAACAATAGGTTTCAAGGTATTCTCCACTTGCCTTTGGAAGTTTTTTTTCCTATTAATACCTAGCCTTTGGCATTAGCCCACCTTTATTGCATTGGACCTTTCTAGACCATTCCTTTTCATGTCTTAGCACTTGGCTCTCAAGGATGGAGAGTACTTCAAGCTTTCATCCGGTAGTTGTCTGACCCTCCACCTTTCATATACAGTTTTTTAATGCTACAAAAGAGCAAAAAATATATAGGTGTTAACATTTCTTGACACATAAATCTCTAATAGTCTTAACATAAATGGGCACATCATGGAGGGCTTGTAACAGTGGAATTTTGACATACAAAATTTTCAGTTCCCCTAAGAGATTGAATCGAGGTTGTTCCATTGTTTTCTGTAGGGCCAATCGTTCAGGGTATGGCAGTACTCTCATCAATTGTGTAGGTTGTGCTTCATCGTGTGTTACTTCTTGAGTTTTAGCTACTATTTTTGTAGGAATGTCAGCATCCTCAATGATGGGGATTGCTGAATGAACCATATTCTCATAGTGCTGATTCACTCCAGTTTCAATCACTAGGGATGGAACATCCTTAGTGATGATGGGTTCCACTACCCTCCCTGATCGTAATTGTATAGCATTGCAGGGAACTTGGGAGATGGAATACGCAGGCATGTTGGCAGTCTCAAACTGATGAATTGCTTTATTGTTCGGGTTTGGGTTAGGTTGTGCAGGTAGCTGTGGTCGAAGTGGTGCATTCATAGGTGCGGCATTGTTTTGGAATTGCAGTTGTGGCTATTGATATTGTTGGTGAGGATATTGTTGAGGAGGGTACTGTTGATACTGAGTCCAATGATGGGGAAAGTTATTTCCTTGGTAAGAATTCCTCCCGTTGGAATTCCAGGGAGCTTGATTATTTCACTGTTGCGACCATGGTGTCCAAGAATTAGGATTTTTCATAGGGTTTTGAGATGGATACCACTGATTATTAGAATAATGTGAAGGGAATTGCGTATTCATATTATTCATATTGTTCATACCGTTCATATTATTCAAGAAATTGATCGATATGGATTCATACCTTGATTGCGAGGCTTGCAAGGTTTCTTCTGTGTAATAAAGTAAGCTTGTTCCACATCTGAAGTGGATGCCTGCAAGATTGCTTTGACCTTGGGTAATGAAGGACATTCCTTGGTTTCATGCTCCAATTCACATATCCTACATACCTCTTCCTTGTACAGAGGGCATTCTTTCAGTGGGTGCTTTTTCCTACATTTAGGACATAATACACTGAGTGTAAGATCTTCTACTACTTGCCTCTATTTTTCTCTCAAAACATCTAACTCTGAGGAAATGGAACTCATCATATCAGTTTTAAAATTCTATAGTAATTTTCCTATTTCTGCTCGAGTGGCTCCTACACTAGCTGACTTCCGTGTCCTAGTGAAGACATCATGGTCTCGATCTTTGTCTTGTTTGTTAGTTCTAGAGGATCCCCTTGAGTACCTTCGACATAATTCAACGATCTTCTCGAAGGTTTCCTTTGAGATGTCCGCTTTCCCCAACAAATTCAACATATCAAGGAAATCTTCTCTAATTCCTCATAGAAAAATAATCTTTAGTACATCTTTTCCAATCTCAGTGTGTCCAGACCTTTGTAAATTGTACAACAATCTTTCGACAAAGTCTTCCAAGCTCTCTTCTTCCTTCTGAAAAATTTTAAACAACTCTTACTTTCTATCCCTGGTTCTACAATATTCTTGATATTTAGAAAGAAAGGTCTGTTTCATTTGGTCCCAAGTAGTAATGGTCTCACGACCCAGACTCATGAACCAGTGCAGAGCATTTCCTTTCAAGATGGTTGGGAATAGTTTTAGCTTCTAAGCACTGGAGGTATAGTCATAGCTACGACAAAGGATATCAAACTCAAAAAGAAATTCATCAGGATCTTCAAAAGATTTACCATGGAAATTCGGGAGAACTGATTGCGAGGTGTTTTTCATAGGAGCTGCTCCAGGTGTCTGGAGGATAGGGAATTCTAATGTGGCCACTATGTTACCACGTTGATTATATTCCACTTCTTCTTCCCGGTTCTCCCTATGCTCATTCTCGTCTTCCTATTCCCTATTAGCCATGTTGTAAGTCCAAAATTCAATGGAATCCTTTATTCATTCTTCCTCTTCTCTTGCCTCTTCTTCTTTCCTCCTCTCTTCTTCTTGCCTTCTTTCTTTCTCTTCTTCTCAGTGATTCTCCAACCACACTTCTTTAGTTACTCTGGTTCTGTTAATATGATAAATATCCTCTCTATCCAGTGCACCCACAGTGCTTCCATTTTCTTCAAGAGGTTTCCTTTCTGCACTGGGGGTGGATGGTCCCGTTGCGTTCTCCACTGTTGATGCTGAATTATCAAGATTGGGAGGAACATAATTTCCTCTTCCTGTAGACATCCGCAGTGGTCTGGTAGAAGAATCAGCTTTAGAAATTATATCATCGATAAATGTTTGTCTTCCCAGACCTGCGTTACGACCTCGACCTCTTCCACCTGCAACGTTTGTATTCAAAGGGGGTTCCCGATTTTTTTTTCTTGTATTCATGCGTGTTGTAAATGATTAAACTAAAATGAAATCAAATAAAACAAACTACTAACTATGTCTCTCAATTACCATCCCTGACAACGATGCCAAAATGTTGGTCACCCTATATGCCAATTAATTACAACTAACACACAGGATGCTCAATATAAATTGTCAACCCATGGAAGTCTTTTGTTTCAATGTCAATGGGCAAAATCTATGCATAAAAATTTTAAGTAGTTGATTAATTGAATGGATATAATAATCCTACCTATCTGCTCAACCAAAATCATCCCATAAAGAAAACTAATCTAACTCACACATCTAGGAATTCAAAGTGCGGCTACCTTCCTACAGAAATCAACCTAACAGTTACTGATCTAAGAATAGAAATGAACTAGATTACTTTTGCAAGAAGTTAAATCCTATAATGATCAAACTACAGTATTCAATCTTTACCAAAATGATTCATCCAGCAACTACTGTAACTCAATCATAATCTGCCTAATCTATGAATTCAATAAAGATACAACAACAACTAGAATTAGAAAATAAGCTTGAACTCTAAATTGATAACCATTGGAAATCCTAGAAATCATAAATGACTGAAAGGAATTGGAGCTGAGCTTGGTTGTAACAGTTGATTTTAACACACATGCATTACTCAAACTAACCTACACAGTCGACTGTCACACCACACAGTTGCAGCTATTCAGGATGCAAATGATAAACTACCAATAAAGAATGCAATTGAAAATTCTCTGTTGCACCTATTAGTAATACGCCTAATGCGATTCCAAAACACAGAATAGGAAATAAAAAAAATAAATGTAACTACCTACTTAACTCGGCAATCTCTGTGAGAAGGCGAGTCCTGGCCTTCTAACAGAGACGCTGTGAAGTACCACAAATTAAGACACAGAAATACAAATAAATCTGCTCTTCATTAAAGATGGTAATCCACAGTCTCAGTTATCTGTTACAGCCCGTACAAAATGATAATTAACCAACCCCAGACTCTGAAATCCTTCCCATATTTATGCATGCAAAATACAGTTCGTGATCCACTAATTTCGTGCAGCAATGAAAATCTATGATCTTCGTGCTGAAAAGTTATAGCCATAATGAATGAGGTCGTTAATCATGAAGGATGCTATTACTCTAGCCGTCAATGGATCAATCGTTTAACCAATTGGGAGGCATCCTGTCTATTGTAGCAATGCTCTGTTTTAGTGAAGACCTGTTACAGCTTCACATGGAAATATGCGATGTCCCTTGGAATATGAGGAATCAAATCAAAAGAGCAACAACTGGCACCATGCATGATTCTTTCCCAAGGCATTGCAACTGATACACCTGTGCTTTGATGTTAACTTAATGAAATCAACACAAGCTAGCATAAATTGAAGTCTAGAATTCATAACCATTACAATCTTAGGAATTTAATTAAATGAAGCAATAATAAATTATACCTTGTCAGGATTGCTGATTGTTCTGGAAAAAGGCATGTATATGGTTTATGAAAGTAGGGTGTAACTGGGCAAAATGATGAAATAGGTATGGTCAAAAAGGGACATTGCCAGCAGATATGATAGTTACGCTTCAAGATAAATGTAGACTATCTTAATATATACAGGAAGCTGTCTAATTTGAAAAAAAATGTATTTTGCTTTACATTTGTTCTTTAGTTGTCTAAGCTTGTGCATAATTATAAATATTGACCTCGTTTCCTTTATTACCACATTGCTTGCTTTGCACTTTTCAATTGTTCCAATAGTTATCTTTATGAGACTGCCAAATTCAATGTAGTGTTTCTCTTTCTACATTAGATCTCATTTTATTCATATATTCGTCAACTTGTGTTAGTCCTGTTGACACAAATGCTGACGAAACACTCAATACTATGAAGTATGCAAATCGAACTCAAAACATTCATAACAAGGCCATTGTAAGTAGGACTAGTTCTCTTTTGTTAGCTACTTATTTATGGGTTTACTAAATGCTCGTGGCCAAAACTTTGCTTGTGTCCATTAAATAGTTTTTCATAAGTGACATTTTCTCTGCTAGATAAACCGTGACCCGACAGTTGCTGAGATGCAAAGAATGTAAAATCAACTAGAGTATTTACAAGCTGAGCTTCTTTTTTATTGTGCTGGGGGTGTCTCATCTGATGAATTCCAGGTAATATAAATCCTTTAAAAGACATGGACAAGAATTTCTTGCACAGAGGAAAGGAAAATATATGAGTTCTGCTAAATATTTTTTTTGTGTTATTGCAGGTACTAAAGCATAAAATATCCTGGCTTGAAGCAAGCAATACAGTGCTTCGACAGGAGCTCTGAGAGTGTCATGAAAGATCTCAACTTTTAGAATAACATGTGATGGATGCACAGGTTCGTTGACTTTTCTTTTTTCTCAATTGTAAAATCAATTTGGGGCATTTTCCATTTAGTAGTTTGACGGGAAAATTTTCATGTTACAAATTAATTGGAAATGTTGATGGCAAGTAAATAACACAGATTTCTCATTAGACACATTTTCTCTTAATTTCTCACTTGTGAGTTTGTTTTTTGGTTAAAAGCCACCTTGTATTTCATTTCCCTAGTATCATATGTGTAAACAATCCTACCATTTGTTTGGCAAGTGACTTTCTGTAGGGTTATGTATTTAAACAAAACTGTAGGGTTATTGTAAGGCTATATGTGTTTGTTATGTTACATGTTTAATTTCTGGATCTCATTTTTAGTCTTTCTATGCTTAAAATGTACTAGATCCTGAAAGACAAGTTGTGTCTAAAACTGGAGCAATCACGTAATGGAAAAACATGGAAAGAGATTGATGATGATGATGATTCCCACGTTTGTATTTTTTTCATTGAAATCATTTTAATATATGATTATATTCATCCTACTGTCAGTTGTCAATGAATTTTTTCTGATTCACAATCATTTATGGTTTCTTCTTATGTGAGATTTTTACTAGTTTTCTTGAAATGAATTGCAATATTTGGTGAAACCTAAGTCACCCACTTGAAAATCAAATTCATTTTCTGTATGCAACAAGTATTAAAATGTCATAACAACAAAATCAATCTCATGATGAAAATATAAATAACAACAAGAAACACCAAGAACATACATTAATGACCCTTAATGTATCAACTGCACCAAGAAACTGATTCTTTTAAAGAAAACGATATAATTGTAGGGTTGAACCACAATTAATTGTCATGTTCTTTTCTTCTCTAAGAATTGATGTGTGACCCTGAAAAATGCATGTTCCAAAATTTGTGAATGATTACCTTTTCAATAGAAAAGGCCTTTCTCATGTCTAAATTTCTAACCCGGAAATTTTAGGATCTTTATGGTTGAAGTTATAACTGAATTTCTACAATCCTTTTCCTGCAGGATGTGGATTTGATAAAAGGTTACTTGTCAAATATACAAGAGCTAGAAAATGAAGTGCAATGGTTACAACTGCAATGAATTCTCAAACTTCTAGGGCTACTAGATCTAGTACTTTTGTCGATCGTCTTGATATAGAAAATAATACATTGGTGTCCTCTCTTGAAGCTTTTACAAACATTGCATACTATTGATGTTGGAGGTAGGATAGTATTTAATTGTTTTGATTCTTTTAGATTCTTAGATAGCGGCGAAAGCACACAAGGTTTGAGAAATGAGATTCTTTATTACCTCTTTTCTCATTTCTTACATTTTTACTTTCTTGCAAGTGAGGAATCTAGGGAAGGTGAAGAAGATGAGGTAGAAAAAGAACTTGAGCATTATTTCTTACAAGATGAGATGGGTAAGGAGTTGCAAGAACTAGACAAATGGCTGGAATAGAAAGAGGTGTGGTTTCTATTTTCCCTTTCTTCATAACATTGGAACATCAAAAATATGAATGATTGGAAAAAAACATGTAACATCCCGAATTTTCATAAAAATTTAAAATTTTTGTTAATAACAATAATAGCTTAATTTATGATAATTTATAATTGCGGAAAATAATAATTGCTGAATGTAACAATGTTAACTAAACAACTGTTTGTACTAAACACAAATAAATTTCTGATATAACTAATGCGACAGTGACAACTTAATTACATTCGTAACAACTATCATTAAGAGAGTTAAATGGATGATTAGATCAGACTTTTGATGCGACACTTTTTACTGCAATGATAAGTATGATTGATGTAATAATGAAATGCCAAGTTAGAAATGCGATATAATACTTTTTCTTTGAGATGATACTGACAGTTTGCTTCCTTGCTGTCCAAGGGAGTCCTATGAGGGACCCCGAATCTTACTTAGCTATAATGCTAAAACATTGGACCTATTCTATGTGCAGACAACAGGTAAGAAGTTTCATGATTGCAATAAATTAGAGTTCGTGTGAGTTCAAATTCATCGTTTGAAAATAAAAATAAAATAATTAAAGACTGTTACATTTATAAACGCATACAGGTACGACTCACATGCTTACACTTTTGCTTTCCATGATTCGTCTTGTATCTGAGTAAAATCAACCCAAGTTAGCTGTATGAATAAGCATCTACTTAGCAGTGTTAAGTCAATAAATTTTTCTCCATTTTTGATTTATTTTCTCCAGTTTTGGTTTGTTTTTGAATCTACCTCAGTTAATTTTTTGTTTTTAAGTTTCAGTTTTAGTCATCTTAGAAACTTTATGGGTGATTGAATAAGTTTTTAGCCCATTCTTTCCAGATTTGATTTAATTTTGGTGATTTTTTATATTGTAAAGGGGGTTAATAAGAGTCATATTTTCAAAGGTAGAATCATTAATGTGTTTAGAGAACGGTTAAACTCATTTCTTAAACCAAATAACTGTTAGAACCTTCGACAAATTAGCAAAAAGTTAAAAAACTGCTAAATTTTGGCATGGTAGCTATTCTTGTAGCGCTAGGCAAAATTTTAACAAAGGATGCGCTACAGGAATATCGCGGCCTGTGGTTTCTTTCAATTTTTGAACTAATTTCAATCATGATGCAGAATGGGAGTGTCTAATCGCCTTGTGTGAGTGTTTTAACACGTGTTTGCAGCAGTTTAAGCATGATTTTAGATGGTGATTAGTCACGAAGCAGAACAAGTTCATCATTGCATGGTATGCGGAATCAATTGCACAAAAACCAGCAAATCCCGGTCTAGCTGTCAAATTTCTCTTGTTACACGCATCATTGTAGAAGAGGAGTGTTCGTGAAGGAGAGCTCATTGCTAAAACGGTGGATTGTGTTGCTGTGGAGAGAAGACAGGTGTGTTTTATCGCCAGCAAGAATTAGGGCTTCCGAATTCATTCACCAGCAGTTAAAGAAACGATAGGAGGACACCTATTCTCATAAGAGGAGACCATTGATACCCCAAAACGAAGCTGTAAGCCACGACACATGAGTAGCTGACAGGTATTCCGATATAAACCCTTATAGCTGGAAAATTTGGGTCTTTTTCGCTGCACAATTATCTGGAAAAATTGGTGGCTGGAAATGATAAAATAGATCATAAAATGAGCATTTCACCACAGAAATAACTATCTGAAGCTAGTATGAGGAATATGCATGAACAGAGCAGTGGAATAGTCTCAAATTTAAAGTATTCAGTCTGGGAAATTCAAATGACAGTTTGAACGAATATTTTTATCATTTGCTCTCCTATACATTCAAAATTCTGGAAATAGTATGGAGAGGACTCGCAGATTTATCTGTTATGCTCATTCTCACACAGTAGGTGTGTTGTTGGTTTATGAAAATGGTTTAGACATTGTTGAAAATTATCAGAATTTCATGAAGTCACTTGCTTGGAAAACATATCCACTTAGTTGCATGGTTGAGAGAAGAGAACATTGAACTTGAAGGTGTGTTCAAGGGTTCGTAGAAAATTTCAAAAGAGCCCAAAGCATAAGAAATCAGTTTACAAAACACTTCTTGAAACCTAAGACAGATTGTGCCTGTTTACTGAAAAGAAGAATATGGGGAAAAGTGGCAAAAGTGGTAAGGTCAACAGGGCTGAGCCCACAGACTTAACCTGGATTCAGAAGCTTCCTGACTGTGCAAAACTTTTTCAGCAGGCAAGTTGGTTAAAGTTTTTCAAAAAGATTGATGGCTTCGATACTCAGGTCACCTGCAAGTTTGCTAAAGCACTTAAAAATGATATGATTATGATGGATGCTCTGAAATTCAAGTTATCTGTGGAATTAATAGCAGAAGCTACTGAGATTAGCAATGAAGGTGAGCACTGGTTCAAAAAATCACCTTTTGAGTTTGAACCCTAAAGGTATTTGTTGCCTAATGTGACTCTTGACTGGAATAAGGGTATCTTCATTCAAAATTTCAGAAAAGAGTGGATTGAGCCCATAAGAATACTTCAAAGTTATGTGACCTGTGAAGGAAGATATTCATTGGTATTTAAATATCATCTCAAGTTCCTTCAACATATGGCAGGAATCTCTAAGATGAATCTGCCCTTCTTTTTCTTTAAAAGCCTGCAGAAAATGTCAAGCAAGATAAAACATCATGATGATCACACTTCTCAGTCACTTTTTCACCATGGTCTCATTAAACTGATCATCACTACAGTGTTGCAGCATGAGGGAAGGACTTGGGACTTCTTTTTGTTCTGGTCAGGTGTTCATCCTAAAAGAGAAGATCAACAACCAAAAAGACAGACTGACAAGGGGAAGGTAATGATGCAAAAGTTAGGCCACTCAGTCAAACCTACAAGCAAACATGATATTAAAGCTAAGAAGGTGACAAAACAGGTAGCAGAAGAAGGACACGATGACAGTCAACCCCAAGAAATTCCAGATCACACTAAAAACAAGTTCACTTAGAAGACAAAAAGGAATTGCTTGAAAAGAAATCATCACCTGTAGCAGATCCTCAGGATGAAAGGAAAGTTGATATTAAAATAGCTCCTGTAGCTAAAGAAGAAATTCCTATTCGGCCAAGAAGCCCCATTACAATCCTTTCGGATGATGAAGGATACATGTTAGAAGAAGAACAGCCTGTTTCTGAGATTAAGGTCAAAACTGAATTTGAAGAAGCTCAAGTTTTAGATGGCACAATCATGAAGCCTAACAAGAAAATAAATAAGCTGGAAGTGGTGGAATTAGCTTCTGTTCAGTACCAAGGCAGAAAACTGAAGATGTTGGGAGAGGCAGCTACATTCTGGAGACCTAAAACTAGGTCGAAAAATAAGCTGAGGTTAAACATGAAAACATTATTAAACCCTAAATTGAACTCAGATAAAGTGACCATCATAGATGAAGAAGCCATGGAGGATGACAAATCAAAGATAGATAAAATGCACCCATGTAAAAAAGAGGAGATTAATTCAGTGAAAGTAGAAGAAGATGAAAACTCAAAGCTCATCATTGAAAACACTTATGAGAAAATGTTGACAGAAGAAGCAGAAATTTTTAAGAAATTTGATATCCCTTGGAAGCCTAATGAAGAGCAAGATTCTGCAATGGAGAAAATGGTTAATTCTGACAGGGAAGATTTACAGAAGACTGTCAAACAATATAAGCACCAAATGAATTACATGCAGGAAGTTAATGATGGCTTGATGATGGAAAATAGAAGATTAAGAGAAGATCTTCAGGATGTTCATGACAATTTTCAAGAATTAGTGGTTGATGCAAAGGAAGCACTTAGAAGAAA
Organism: Larix kaempferi; assembly: GCA_027924585.1. Taxonomy (NCBI): domain Eukaryota; kingdom Viridiplantae; phylum Streptophyta; class Pinopsida; order Pinales; family Pinaceae; genus Larix; species Larix kaempferi. The sequence goes on along the minus strand of BSBM01000240.1, from coordinate 5,845,482 downwards.
AAGGGCCTCTCACAGGCACTGTTCAGAGCTGGAAAAAACAGTTGAAACTCTACAACAGGAAAATGAACACCTTCAGAAGAAGATAGTTGAGCTGGAGAAGAAGCATAAAAGAATAAAGAGAAAATCCTCAAGTCCAGATGGTATATCTCTTCTTGTGGAGGCAGCGAAGGAGATATGAGGCAGTTATTAGTTAGGGGTTATTTTAGATAAACATTTTGTTAAAGAATTTGCTATTTTTAGCAGACGTGTAAATTTTGTAAAAATGTAAACTTTACTTTATCTAACCTAGTGATTCGATGGAGAGTTAGGAGGAAAGAACTAACTGTTTCTTGGAAGAAAAACTATTTAGAAGGAGAAGAAAAAAATTGTAAGGGTTCTGATTTTGGAGAGCATTAGGAGGTCTGCTAGCTGCTTGTACTTTCAGACTTGTTCAGTGATAGGTACTGTAAACTCTTATATGCATTTATTGATGAAACTATGAATATATGACTCTTTTCCCTTCATTTAATCTGTGTTGGCTTCATGTTTGAACTTATTTAGTTTCATGAATGACAAATTCATTTATGGTTGATGTGTAATTTCCAGTGGTGCTTGTCCTTTATGTGTGAACTTCATTATAGTCTTTTGTTGGATTCTTGTGATATATATGCATCTTTATTGATATATGTGTATGATTTAGTTGTTGCTTATCTGCTGAATGTATTCCCTTTATGCTCTTGAAGTTTATGACCAAAAATATATAAAACAAAACCCTAAACCCTAGTTTGAATTGATTTTTATTCTTGAGATTGTGTTGGCTTGTTACCCTAGCCTTAGTAACAATTTCTGACACAAACAAGCAGCATCATCACTGTAGTCTTCTTTGTACTTAGCTGGTTCTTTCGTCGTCCTTGTACTAGCTAATTCTATCGTCGCCATTGTACTAGCTGTCTTGTTGTCACCATTTAGCCGGTAGTACCAAGATGGTACAGTGCCATTGTATCGTATGAATAAAAGTGGATAGGATATTGGAGAAAATTATTACTCCCATTACCAAACTATATATTATAGCATGTATGTGGTTGTGAGCTTATGCAACACTATTGATTAACTATATAAGTTTTATGGTTCATAATCAATATATTTATTTGGTTCTTATGTAAGCAAAAGTAGTCTTTCCCAAAGATTAGACATTGGTAGCAATTAGATAATAAACAAATACAACCATAGGTTAACTATGTTGCAAAATAAAACTTGAACTATTTAACTATCATCCTATAACATGATATTTCAAGGTATTATGAATATAGTAGGTGACTATATCGATTCTTGGTTCATTAACAACATATAAATAAAACAAAACTCATTTACAAATAAATGAAAACGTTAAACTTATAACTAAACTATATGAATAGTTTGCAAATTGTTATCAACCTTGTATTATGTCAAAACGATAACAATATCGTGTAAACATTATAATGAAAACTATGCATAACGTTACTAATGCTATGATGAAATTAAACTCATATGTTAACAAAGGAAATTTAAGAGTTTACTGTCATGTCGACGTTTGCTGACACGCATTGAATGTGATACTGGACAGGTCGCTGGTTCATTAAATTGGCGTTTGTCTCGAGCTAAGGTAGAGATGACCCAACGATCCTGCATTAAAAACTTAGTACTACCTCCTTGCCGAGTTGTATTTCCAAAGATCCACGTAGACGTGAATGCCTCCATACTTGTTGTTGTGTAAGGGTATTACGCCTTGGCAATGGTTGTTACATGCTTAAATGTTGCCATGGTGGCATCATCAAACTGCAATTTAGGACTGGCATTTATGGTTGACATCATTGTACCAAAGCTATTGATCGCTGGCATTGTAGAGACCATTGATGGTGATGAATTTGAGCCGTTGGATTTGTAACCCTACGATCGTTGTTGTTTTGATTTAAGAACTTGGAAAAGCAGTTTTATTGTGCTATTGTTTCGGTTGGGGGTGGCGGACAGGCTGCCGAATTTTTAGTAGAAGCCAAGGGAGAGATTTCGACCTCAAGACCTTCTAAAGAAGTTAACGTTGTAGGTTTTCTTACTGTGATAATGATGTAGCTTATAAGGGATTAGATCTCTGGTTCGACGGATTGTAGTTCTAAGCTTTATTATTTCTAAGAATAGAGTGAAAAGAAAAACACAGATCTTGGACGAGGATAAAGGCTCTCTGGTGTCGTTCGTGGCATCATTCTCGTCAGTGTTTTGAAGGTAAGCACTCCTCTAAGAAATGGGTGTTTCTTTAGCTGAAATCTGATTTTTGATTTACCATATAACAGTTATTAACTTTGAGTTTAACATTTGTCAACTGCAGGTTTTCCAAAGAATGTTGAGTAAGTTTTTGGCAAAGGTAACAGCGTGCCTTATCACCGGTAAGCCTCGGGTCTTCCCTAAACCCTCATAGTGCTCTTGGATTGTGGTTGGTGTGGTTCAAAGAATGTGTAACAGGCTTTCCCAAGACTCGTCATTTCTCTGTCGATGTTGATAGTTGAAAGACTTTCGATTCACACTTGTTATTCAGTGACACGAATCTCGTTTCGTTTAACTAGATCTTCGTTTCTATGTTTTTGAAAATTTTTATAGTGCCGACTAGAGCTGTGACTTGTCGATGTTTGAGAAGAAATGGGTTATTTTGAACTGTTGGTTAAAGGTTTTAAACCCTGTAATAAAATTTTGTTTGCAAAAACGTTCTGTAAAAACTCGTTCTGAGAATCTATGACTTCAAGGGTTTTTAGTTTTGAGAAGAGTCGTGGGCTCGTTCACTGTGTAATTGATACTTCTCCTTTCGGCAATGAATTATTATGCTAAATGTTTTTTGTTGAAGTCTATAATGCTCGACTTGATACCTTTGGTTAAAGTCGTAATTCTTTGAGCTAGATTAGGGTTTGAGAAAATGGTTGATGAAGATCACTATGTAGAAATATTTTAAGTTACAGATGTAACGCTGTAGGTTTGGTTTCTGTGGTTAGGTTATGTGAAACCTAGGCTTAGATAAGTTCTCTCAAGGAATTTCGTTATAGTTTTTCTTTTGTTGAAGATGAAAAGACAACACTGAAAACTTAAGTCAATGGAATGTTTAAAGTTATGAGACTTTTGAATGATTTGGATTTCGATCTATAATCGATGTGAGTTGAGTTTGTTTTGAATTATGAAACCAATCATAATGCATTTGTTTTAGCTAGGGTTTAAATACTCTGTTGAAGACAGGAACTATAAAATGTATGCTGCTCTAAATGGTAGAGAATTTGATTTTAACGAAAAACAAAAAGGGTCAAACCCTAAGCTGTATTAGTTTGATTAACTCCTGAAAGCAATTAATTATCAGCAATCAATGTTTATATTATATCTACTATCTTGTTCGAAATGTAGGTCTATGAAAATGATAAAATAAGAATTGCAAACAGTATGTATATAAGTGTATTGTGGAAACTGGAAATGATAAAATGACTGTGAGAAGGTTTTGCTTACAGCATGTAAATAATGATGATAACATAGTTAGATAAGAATTCTTGAAAAACATTAACAGACATAATGAAATCAAAGTGTCTGTAAACAATATTAAAACTGGTGATGATTGTTATGTACAATCTTATTCTGATGAACGCTATCATTTAATTGTTACTCTGTTATGAAACATGTATACCTGTGATTTCTATATTTTTCTATACAGAATAATGATAAGAATGCAAAAATTATGCATTAATTAAATTTTCAGAAAGCTCTGATACCTTATAATACATACATAGATATTATACAGAACTTTCTACTATTATTTAACTTGGGAACAGAAAACTGAAACATATATAATTACTATCTATCTATCGAATTCAAAATGGTAATTTGCCTATCTTCTAATCTATTTTTAATTTGCGTATATCTACTAGAGTACGATGCTTCAAAACATCATAAGGAAAAATAGAGGTATTGGTTTATCAATTCAACCTCAACATTAAACTTAAACATTCAGACTTAAAACAATTTCTAGGTTTAGATTCTTTTTCGAAAAAAAATAAACAGAAAAAACTAGATAAACAGAACAGAATTATTTACTGAGAATAAGTTAGGAAATCTTTAAGAACCTTAGAAAATCTGTAGGGCAACAAACATCACAAGAAGACTGTTCCACCCAACCAAATTCTTGAAAACAGTCAAGTACTGTCTTAGGACCCCCGAGCGTGTTCACTAAACCACTAGGAGGAAGAAACTCAGGAATGAGGACTTCTTCTTGCTGTAGCAATTCACTTCTGAATCTTCAATATATAGCAATCCGATAGACTTGCACCAGCATTTCCGGTTGCTCTAAGCAATAATGCAGACCCCAAATTACAGTCACCACTAACCTCCCTATTCGAATTTCTCTTGAAATCACTTGATTCACAAGAGGAAAATATTCTACAGAAATATTGACTAAGAGCTGCCTTCCCAATTCAAATTTGCCTTATAGGCTGCCTAGGCCTTTTTAGATGTTAGTGGGTTATTAAATGAGCTTCCTGCTCACTCCCTCCACCTGGGGGATAATGCCCTATTTTAGGGCAAGTTGTCCCATAACGAACAGTTAGTGGTGTGATGCAACTGCTGCCATGTGTCTCATAACTTCCAACAGCTTCCATTCCTCCTAGTGGGTCAGTGAACACTCATTCAACAGTTCTCTTCGGTGTTTGTCTCCTAATTAATTTATTTAAATAATATTATTCAGTAATTACATTCATCCATGATCAAAACTGATCATAATTACAAAACTTTGTAATTTAAACTAACATAAAGTATTTTTGCAAAATAAAATAATAATTCCCAGAAATTTGGGTAGGTGACATACACCCCCCCTTAAGTCTCAACATCGTCCTCGATGTTGGCTAATCACTCCTTGAGTGTTCCTGAAACAGAGTTGGGTATGCTGCCCACATAGTACTCTCCAACTCCCGGGCTGCCTCTTCTGGGCTAAGGTGCTTCCATTGCACCTTCACTTGCCCAATGCTGTGATTCTGGAGAGTAGTTTCCCTCCTTCTGAGGATCCAATCTGCTTCCACCTGAAAATCTCCGTCTTGTCCGACCTGTACATAATTCCAGTTTACAACATAGGCAGTATCGTGCACATATTTCTTTAAAAATGATATATGAAAAACATTATGTATTTTCAGGTTAGGTGGCAAAGCCAGTTGGTATGCCACTGCTCCAACCTTAGATAATATTTCAAAACGACCGCAATACCTGGGTGCCATCTTGGCACAGCTCCCCAATTTCAGTGAACTCTTTTTCGGTCTTACCTTGAGAAACACATGTTCACCCACCTGGAACTCTTTATGAGTTCTTTTTTAATCTGCTTGACTTTTCTGCCTATCTTGGGAAGTTTTTAAATGACCTCGCACCTGTTTCACAATTAGTTCTAACTCCTGCAATAATTCAGGTCCTAAAACAACTCTATTGGCTGGATCATTCCACGAAACAGGTGTATTACATTTCCTACCATAAAGAATTTCAAAAGGACTAAGTCTGGTTGAAGCATGATAATGATTATTATAAGCAAATTCTGCTAAGTGCAGATAATCTTCCCACTTACCAGGTTGATTCTTAACCTACATTCTTAATAAATATTCTAACACTTGATTTACCCTTTCTATCTGTCCATCTGTTTGAGGGTGAAAAGCTGTACTGAAATTTAAAGTTGTGTTCAATCCTTTAAACAGTGACCTCCAAAAGTTTCCTGTAAACTTTGAGTCATGATATGAAATTATTACCTTTGGTATTCCATGCAGTCTAAAAATTTGTTTCATAAAAATATCTGCAATGTCTGGCGCTTTATGTGTGGTCTTCACTGGTATGAAATGTGCTCCCTTGGTAAGTTTGTCTGCCACCACCATGATAGAATCACGTTGTTTCTGATTTTTAGGTAATCCAGTAATGAAATCTATGCTGATCACTTCCCATTTCCAGCTTGGTATTTGTAATGGTTGCAACAATCCAGCTGCATTTTGGTGTTCAACCTTCACCTTTTGATAGTCAAAGCATTTTGCAATGTATTCTGCTACTTCCTCTTTCATTCTGGGCCAATAATATTATTTTCTCAGCATAGTGATGGTCTTTTGATATCGTGGATGACAAGAATAGTGACTTTTATGCATCTCATTAAATATCAGAAATTTTATTTTTGGTATATCTGGTACATACAATCTGTTTTTATACAGTAATAGACCATTTTCCTTAATTTTGAAATCTGCCATACAATTTTCAGAACTGTTATTGGCTCTCTTTTCCTTCATTTTTTTGTATTCTTCATCTGTTTCACCTTTTTCTAGAATCTGATTTTCCAAATGAGTTGAATAATTATTGATTGCAGAAATGAAATTTAGTTTTGCCTTGTGAATCAAGGCATCTGCAACTTTGTTCTCCTTTCCTTTAATATGTTGAATTTCGAAATCATACTCACTTAAGAACATCAACCATCTAGCTTGTCTAGCATTTAGGTTTGTCTGATCCAATAAATATTTCAGACCCATGTTATCTATTAATAATCTAAACTTTCTGCCATTAAGGTGATGATGCCACATTTTTAAGGCATGAATAACTGCTAATAACTCTAAATCATAAGTAGAGTAACTCTTTTCATGTACTTTCAACTTTCTAGATTCATATGCTATTGCATGCCCTTCCTGTGTCAGGACTCCACCGAGTCCATCATTGCATGTGTCTGTACAAACTACAAAATCCTTGTTAGGGTCAGCTATCTTCAAGATAGGTGCTGTCGTCAATAGTTCCTTTAATTTCTTAAAACTCTTAGCAAATTTATGATCCCAAACAAATTTCTTCCCTTTCTTCTGCAAGGAAGTTATGGGGTGGGCAATTTTTGAAAAATTCTCTATAAAATTTCTGTAATACCTCGTAATGCCCATAAATGATCTTACATCTGACACATCTTTAGGAACCGGCCAGTCATTAATGGCCCTTATCTTGTCGGGGTCAACCGAGATTCCTTCTACTGAAATTATGTGTCCTAGATACTGAATTTTGTCCTTGTGGAAGTCTCACTTACTAAATTTGGCGTATAGTTGGTGATTTGTTAACACTTGTAAGATAATCCGTAAATGTTCATAATGCTCTTCTTTGCTCTTTGAGTACACTAAAATATCGTCTATAAGCACAACAACAAACTTGTCTAAGTACTTATGCAAAATATTATTCATCCAACACATAAATACAGTTGGGGCATTAGTCAAGCCAAACGGCATGACTACGAACTCGTAATGTCCATACCGAGTTCCGAAAGTTGTCTTGAAAATATCTTAATCCTTAACCCTTACTTGATGATATCCTGATCTTAGATCAATCTTCGAAAATACTGTTGCTCCACGCAGCTGATCAAATAGATCATTTATGCGGGGCAGTGGGTATCTATTCTTGATCGTTATCTTATTTAGCTGGCGATAATCTATGCACAGTCTTAATGTTCCATCTTTCTTCTTAACGAAGATGACAGTGCTCCCCAAGGAGACACACTTGGTCTAATATACTTCTTGTCAATAAGTTCCTTCAACTGAGATTTAAATTCGTTTAACTCCAATATATTCATTATGTACAGAGCTTTTGAATTTGGTACTGCTGCTGGTATTAACTCTATGGTAAAATCAAAATCTCTTTTGGGTGGTAATCTTGGAATCTCCTCAGGAAATACATCTTTAAATTCTTTTAGGACAGGTATGTCCTCTAATTTCAGTTTGTCCTCTTTATCCATAATCTCATCATTTACCACGTTTACTGCAAAAATTTGGCATCCCTTCCTAACTGCCCTCTTAACTTGCATGGCTGAAATCTATCTAAGGGTTACCTTCCTTGGAATCCCTTTTATTTCTATAGTTTTCCCTTCATCATTTAAGCATGTAAAACTTTTTATAACAGTCCAAGGTGACATGATGGGCTTCTAACCAGTCCATCCCAACTATAATATCATATGAACCTAAAGGTAGAATATTCAACTTGATTTGTGTTTGCAAATGATTCAAGGACAACACACAGTTTTCTATAAAATCTGATACTTTCCTCTTTGTTCCAGTTGCTAGTCTAACTAGCCATGATTTAGTAAACTTTTCAGTTTTCAATTTAAGACTTTCCACAACATCTGGTAATATATAACTTAAACTAGCACCTGGGTCAATTAAAACAGTAACAGGATGGTCATGTATCATACCTTCAATCTATACCATAGAGATTTGATGATCTGCTTGCCTGTTGTCAAGTGTTGCGTTAATACTTGGCATCTCCCTTGCTACATCTCCAATAGTAGGTTCAGTCTGTATAGAGTAGATGTTGTTTGTCTTCCGCTTCCTTAAGGGACATTCTGATGCATAATGGGGGCCGTGACATTCAAGACATTTAATATGTGTCTTTGTCTCACTGGTCTTTGTAGTATTAGATGCATTTATGGGTGTTGTAGAATTCTGCTGTGAATTATTTCTAGAATTATTCCCTTGGGAATTTTTGATTCTGAAAATTCTTCCTTTGGAATCCGAAATTTCCACTAAATCTGAAATTTCTCTTCTTCTATTCAAAATTGTTGGGCTTATGATTTTTCCAATTAGACATATCCTCTCTCTTTCGATTTGTATAATAACATAAAACTGCCTTTCTCATAGCCTCCTCTAATGTTTTAGGACTGTCATACTCAATTCTGTCTTTAATGCTGACTGGTAAATAGATTAAGTACCTTTGAATTTTTGGTTTCTCTTCTATTAGGTATGGTACATATCTCAGTAAGTTCAGAAACTTATTGTTCATTTCCTTCATATTCATACCTCCCAACTTCAAATCATAGAATTCTTTATATTTTTCTTCCTAGTACTGCTCAAATAGATACTTCATTTTGAAATATCATTTTAAAGCACTCCAGCTTACATCTTTATCTTTGATGCCCTTTACCCTTTTGATGTCTTGCCATCGGATATCCGCTTTTCTAGTCAAGTTATATATAGCCATCTTTTCCTTTAAGAATTCTGAATAGTTGTAGATCTGGAAGTATTTCTTCATCCCTGACAGCCAAGCTTCAGCTGTCTCACCTTTCTCAGTTTCTCCATTGAAAGTTGGAGGTCTTATCTTCTTGAATTCTCCAGAAATCTGCTCATATTCCTTATGATTTTTCCTTCTTGGTTTGGAGTCTCCTTCACTATTGTCACTGGTATAGTTATGCTTCCTTTTGCGTTCTGCAATAGCATCTCCATATTAGGTTGAGCTGTCTTTTAGTTTACTGATTTTTATGTTCTGAATTTTATCAGTGTGAGGCAAGTTCTCAACTTTGGAAATATCTTCATTGTTTCTCTCTTGTTTCTCTGTCTGGCTGTGTTCAAACAGGACTTGATGGACTTGTTCTTGCACTTGCAGAATCTTTTCATTATTTTGTTTCACAGATTTGATTTCTACCTTTAATTCTTTAATGACACGTAACAGCTCTGTTGAGCTGTTATTTAACTCCTCGTGACCTTCCTCTACAAAGTGTTGTCCCGAACTGTGATTGTTTGGCTAAAATCTGTCACTTAAATGTTCAGCTGAGTTCTCCATAGCTGTAACTGAAATAATTTCTGATAACATTATTATAAAATTTTCAAGTTAGTATAATTTTCTCCTGCAAAAAGAATTTTATGTTGTATATAAAAATTTTCTGCTGCGTGTTTTGGACCTAAATCAGGCCTAGAGTTTGAATATGTGCTCTGATACCACATGTAACATCCCGAATTTTCATAAAAATTTAAAATTTTTTGTTAATAACAATAATAGCTTAATTTACGATAATTTAAAATTGCGGAAAATAATAATGGTTGAATGTAACAATGTTAATTAAACAGCTGTTTGTACTAAACACAAATAAATTTCTGATATAACTAATGCGACAGTGACAACTTAATTACATTCGTAACAACTATCATTAAGAGAGTTAAATGCATGATTAGATCAGACTTTTGATGCGACACTTTTTACTGCAATGATAAGTATGATTGATGTAATAATGAAATGCCAGGTTAGAAATGTGATATAATAATTTTTCTTTGAGATTATACTGACAGTTTGCTTCCTTGCTGTCCAAGGGAGTCCTATGAGGGACCCCGAAGCTTACTTAGTTGTAACGCTAAAACATTGAACCTGTTGTATGTGTAGACAATAGGTAAGAAGTTTCATGATTGCAATAAATTCCAGTTCGTGTGAGTTCAAATTCATCGTTTGAAAATAAAAATAGAATAATTAAAGACTATTACATTTATAAACGCATACAGGTACGACTCACATGCTTACACTTTTGCTTTCCATGATTTGTCTTGTATCTGAGTAAAATCAACCCTGTTAAATTTTCAGAATTTACTTCAATATGATCTAGGATCTTAACTGAGAGAACAACATGTACAGCATATCTACAGCATATCAATCATGGAGACAATAATGCAAGCACACAAGAGACACAAAGATTTACTTGGGGAAAACCATAAAGGTGAAAAACCCCAATAACTTCCTCAGAGATAGATAGAGCAATGATACAACCAACCAATAGAGATAGCCATAACCTAGCAGCAATCCTCCTCCTCCATAAGTGCGCCTCTCCTCCTTGAGAGCATGTGTGAGAAGTGAGTGAGTAAATAGAGTGCCTCCCGCACTCTATTTATACTTGACTTGACTTGCCTTTTTACCTAACTCATGTCGGCTCGAACTTAACCACATAACATAATGCTGAGTGGGCCGACCCCCAATAGGGTGGTCTAATAAACCTTTGACCCACATGGCCGACCCCCAATAGGGTGGTCTAATAACCCTTTGACCCACATGACTTATACAGGGCCGACCCCAAACAAGGTGGTCTAATAACCCCTCAAGTATAAGTTACGACACTTACAATATAAATGACGACACTTCCTTATAGAGGAATAATACCATCTCTATAGGAATACAATATACATATATGTGAAATACATTCCGAAGTTACATATACATCAACACTCCCTCTTAACTAGGAAGGTATTTCTCAGCATAGTTCTTCTAGCACAAGTCATCTTCTCTGGATCATCGTCACTAGATAATCGTCATCGAGTCATCATCATCGTCACTGCTGCTGCTATCTCAATCAATCTCTGAATCTACTCGTCATAGGAAGTTCTACAGAGCCAGTCCTTTTTCATACTGGATGTAGGCCCACCACCTGCAGGTCTTCGTCATCACTGGCCATACTGTGGAATCCTCAGGACTTATTACGTGCGTCACAAAACCTCGAAAGAGCATCCCAGGATATTACGGGTACACAACTCCAACCTGGAGGATCTCCTAGGGCGCTATTACATGTGACCCCACCACAAAACCTCGAAAGAGCATCTTAGGATGTTACGGGTACACAACTCCGACCTAAGATCTCCCAGGGCACAAATTACATGTGGTCCACCACAAAACCTAGCAAGAGCATCTCAGGATGTTACGGGTACACAACTCCGACCTAAGATCTCCTAGGGCACAAATTACATGTGGTCATGGCAAAACCTCGCAAGAGCATCTCAGGATGTTACGGGTACACAACTCCGACCTGAAATCTCCCAGGGCCCAAATTACATGCCATAGGACAAAACCTCGCAAGAGCATCTCAGGATGTTACGGGTACACAACTCCGACCTGAAATCTCCCAGGGCACAAATTACATGTCCTCCCAGAGCAATGTCTCGAAAGAGGATCCCAGGTTGTTACGGGTACACAACTCCGACCTATAGGATCTCCCAGACATGCTCATCTGCACAACCTGATCCACGGCCACAGAGTATCGACCTGATACTCACCATACATCATCCTGATGTACTTATGATCGTCCTGATCATAATCACTGCAACGTCCTGCTGCAAGTCATCTGGAGCAACATCCTGAAGCTCGTCATCCATGATCGTCCTGATCATCAATGCAACATCCTGCTGCAATTCATCTGGAGCAACATCCTGAAGCTCGTCATCCATGATCGTCCTGATCATCAATGCAACATCCTGCTGCATGTCGTCTGGAGCAACATCCTGAAGCTCGTCATCTATGATCATCCTGATCATCACTGCAACATCCTGCTGCATGATCTACCTGATCACCAATGCATCTACCTGATGCATACCAAGTATCATACATGATCCTCCTGATCATCAATGTATCCACCTGATACAAATATATGATACATATCATCATACATGATCCTCCTGATCATCAATGCATCTACCTGATGCATACCAAGTATCTACCTGATACATATCATCATACATGATCCTCCTGATCATCAATGTATCCACCTGATACAAATACAAATACATGATACATATCACCATACATGATCCACCTGATCATACAATGTATCCACCTGATACATATACAAATACATGATACATATCACCATACATGATCCACCTGATCATACAATGTATCCACCTGATACATATACAGATACATGGTCCAAGCATCCAACATGATGCATAAACAATACATACACATGATCCAACTGATCATATCCAGCATCCAACATGATGCGTTCATACATACATAAAATGATCCAACTGATCATATCCTGCATCCAACATGATGCGTACATACATACATAAAATGATCCAACTGATCATATCCTGCATCCAACATGATGCGTACATACATACATAAAATGATCCAACTGATCATATCCAGCATCCAACATACATAAAATGATCCAACTGATCATATCAAGCAGAAACTAGAACATCATCCTGATGCTCATCATCCAGCACTTACATCCACAGCCATGTGAAGGATCCTCCTTCCAACATGCTTGGAATGGCTTCAGCAAATGTGTCCGTCACTTCTTCCTCGAAGTGTCCTCGATATGAATAACACCAAGCCTCTCTCTGAAGTACTCGAACTTCACCCTGGCTAGTGGCTTCGTCAGCACATCTGCAATCTGCTCGTCCATTGCAACATACAGGAGCTTCACAGCTCCTCTCTGCACCATATCCCTGATATAGTGATATTTGATCTCTATGTGTTTCGACCTGTCATGAAACACTGGGTTCTCGGACAGCTTCACACAACTCTGGTTATCACAGAAGATACCAGTAGCCTCCAACGGGAGATCAAATAACTCAGACAGTAGCTTCCGTAGCCATACTGCCTCACAACTAGCTGAATAGGCTGCAACATACTCTGCCTCAGCTGTACTTAGTGCTACGCAGGACTGCTTCCTGCTAAACCAAGAGATCACACCTGATCCCATACTGAAGCAACACCCAGATGTGCTCTTCCTATCTGCAGCACTGCCAGCCCAATCTGAATCAACATAACCCTGCAGGTTAAACTTTTGATTCGCCTCATACCTGAGCCCAAAAACCACTGTACCCTTCAGGTACCTCAGAACATGCTTTACAGTAACCAGGTGAACACCCCTCGGATCCGTCAGGAACTGGCTCAATGTGTTCACAGCAAAGCAAATGTTTGGTCTCGTGTTCGTCAAGTACATCAAGGACCCAATCATCTGACGATACGTAGAGACATCAACCAGCTCAGATGAAGCATCACATAGAAGCTTCATATTCGATGTCATAGGTGTGGCCATAGCCTTGCAGTCCATCATCCCGAACCTCTTCAGGATCTCTACTGCATACTTCCCTTGTCCAAGGAAGATTCCATCACTCTGCCACACCTCCATGCCAAAAACAAATAGTGCATCATTCCCAAGTTCTTCATCTCGAACTCGGTAGTAAGCTTTCGCTGCATGTCGGCAATCAATCTATCTTCACCTGTAACAAACAAGTTATCTGCATACAAAAGTAGTATCACTTTTATATTTCTCAATGCTGTCATCTGCAACATGCTTGATCTGATAGATCCATATGGAAGTCATAACAAACTTCCCTTCAGGTCTTGGGACTACATCCCAAACATCGTTCTTCATGATCTACGGATCATGGCATTCCATTTCTTCATCCCAGATCCTGGGAACTTCAATATCTTCAATAGATAATTTTGTTGTTGAACAAATGTTGTAGTTCTTCTTTTGTAGGTGAAGATATACGGTCTTTCCTACAAAACAGGTTAAATTGCATGATTAGAAACATCTCATAATTTTCAGAACAAATTCTTACACATAACGAAATATGTCATACAGTCATGCAATTATCTTAGCCAATGCTTCAATACAACATTTATCCATATTCCGTAGCTTTCTAGATGCCTTCCAATCTCTACCAGAACATTGTTAAGGGTGTGCACAACTCCCAACATGTCAGCAAAGAGGTTTCATTCTAGATAAGTAGCAATGGAATGTTGTACAGTGCCATAGGCCACTTACCCATGTATATTAGTAGTATACTGTTCATCAATGCAACTATTCTAATATGCATAATACATATCCTAAGTCTAGGAACATGAGCATATACATCATTTGAACAATTTTATTTAAACAAACACATATGTAAGAAATGATAATTAAAATACTTATCTTTGTTTGTTCATTGGGTGGACTCCCTCTGAGTCTTTGCTTCTTTGCGGGAGATACTAGAGTCATAATCTGAAGTAGCTTCTTCTACACCTTTCTATTGTGGAATGTAGGAAGATGTTCAACTCCCTCTAAATATCTGCATCCTTGCAGAAGCTACTGAAGTGTGCTCCTTTGCTTTCTTTGCAGGAACAACTGGAGTGTGCTCCCTCTTGATCTTTGCTTCCTGGATTACCTGTCCTTGAACTTACATTCATCCTTGGTCCCTATGCATCATGATTGTGTTATCCTTGTGATCTCATATAAAATCATACATTCATTAGTATACTATTAAAACACAATAATCTCAAGCATGTATAGTCATGATCATTTCAAACAGAAATAATAAGCATTAGCATTCAAGGTTTATGTAGGAATCTTATGGTTAGTCAAATCATAAGAAGCATAACATGTCTAAACCTATAATTACTCAAACCTATGACTCTTCGCATTAGTTGAATCATCAATTAAGATAAGAGATATAATGTGCATAAAACCTGTGATTATTCAAACCTATACTTTCATGATTCTTCTGGTTAGTCATATCATCAATTATGGTAAGAAATATAATACGCATACAGCCATGACTTATTCAAACCTATGACTTCATGAATAATCATTATCAAACAACACAACAGTATAAGATCCTAACACAAGGTAGGATTCTATCTTGATATAGGAAAAACATACCTGGATTAGCATGCTAGCTATTTATACTCACATGATGTCTTCTTGTTGTTCTTCAATGACTTGTGCTAGTAACCTGTATATCTCATAGGTTAGCCATTATAAAACCAAGTTATACATACCTCGTAAATGGATCTTCTATGAGATCCATGACAATGGATGAGTCTTTATCCTCATGTCATCATGATCATATGTTCTTGAACTGGAACATGCTTTGTCTTTCTTGGTGTACCTTTCATGTTAGTAGACAACATAAACCTCATACAACACCATAATGCATTAGTACAATCATAAGTGTCAACACCCTAACCAATGAATATCTTCTATCATGCATTCATAATTTTGTTAAGGTGAAACGACAAATCTAAAATCAAAATTGTACTAACCGTAATAACATGAAGACAAACATACCATAAACTTAATCATGGACAAATATCGAAACATACCTCGATGAGTCATACCTGTCGAGATCGCTTGAAAACTTCTTATGTAAGGCCTTAGCCTCATCTCCCTCTGAAACACGAACTTCTTCACTTATGCAGGTGACCAATCCATCTTCTTCTAGGATTAACCCAATCCACTTGATTTGCAAGAACTGGACCTAGAGCTGGATATGGTTTTGTCAGAAAAACCCCAAAAATTCAAACTTTGAATTTCAACCTTCCGATAGGATAGGAATATGCGCCTTGATGAACTGATCAAACTGGTATATTCAGGATTTGAAAACTGCAAAGTTTCACTCAATTTTTCCTTTGAAACTTTTGGATTCACTGGACGTGACCCTAAACTGGGGTTTGATGAAGCCCACTCTTCTGCCCAATCAAAATGTTTGATCCAAAGCTCTAAGCTTCTATTTTTCCGAGGAGCTTCCAGCCGTGGTCACAGATTTCAAAAATTCCCATTTTTATAGAAGCCCTAATTTTCCACTTTTCTGATCAAAGTCCCGAACTAGGGTCTAATCAAGCCCGGCCTTCTACCCAGCCAAAAATTCTGATATTGGTCTCTAAATTTCTATTTTGATGAGTAGCATCCAGCCGTGGTCTCCGATTACAAAAATTCCAACTTTCTTCAAAGCCCTAAATTCTGGAAGCCATGAATGAAGGTATCAAAAAAATAATTCTGTTTTGATAGAAATATGTACCTGATTGTTTCTGGTGTAACTCCGAAATTTTTGATCCACAGGGTCTGAAAAAGTTTTCTGAGATATCCTGACCTGTTAGCTTTCCATCCTCATAGGTCTGACCTCAATTGGATGTTCTGAGAGAGAGTTATGCCAAATGTCGCAACGTGACCTGTTTTGGGAAAATACAGGAGAGCAAACTTGTACGGCGTGCCACGTGTCACTGTTTGACCTTCGGCCTCTGAAAAAGTTTTCTGAGATATCTCGTCCTGTTATCTTTCCATCCTGATAGGTCTGACCTCAATTGGATTCTCTGAGAGAGAGATATGCCAAGTGTCGCAACGTGACCTGTTTATGGGATAATACAGGAGAGCGAACTTGTACGGCGTGCCACGTGTCACTGTTTGACCTTCGGCCTCTGAAAACGTTTTCTGAGATAGCTCGGCCTGTGTACTACCTGTCACTTTTCACGAAATTTCATTTGGAGCTTCCTAGCCCAAGTTATGACCTTTTTCCCAAGGTCACCTGATTTTGACTCAGATCTGGAAGAGGCAGAAACCCTATATTGTACAGATCATAAATCACAAAGTACAACGAATTAGAGGTTGTCCTTTGGACACAAGGTACCTGGAGATTTTAGCTTCGACCTGTAACAATTTCAGATCCGAAACCTTTTCCAAAACGGATTTATAGCGAAAGTGCTACGACGACTGGTTTTTACTATATCAAGCCCTAGCATCGTAAATGCAACAAGTGTCATACATGCCATATCATGCCTTCTTTCAGGCTAGCTCTGATACCATGTTAAATTTTCAGAATTTACTTCAATATGATCTAGGATCTTAACTGAGAGAACAACATGTACAGCATATCTACAGCATATCAATCATGGAGACAATAATGCAAGCACACAAGAGACACAAAGATTTACTTGGGGAAAACCATAAAGGTGAAAAACCCCAATAACTTCCTCAGAGATAGATAGAGCAATGATACAACCAACCAATAGAGATAGCCATAACCTAGCAGCAATCCTCCTCCTCCATAAGTGCGCCTCTCCTCCTTGAGAGCATGTGTGAGAAGTGAGTGAGTAAATAGAGTGCCTCCCGCACTCTATTTATACTTGACTTGACTTGCCTTTTTACCTAACTCATGTCGGCTCGAACTTAACCACATAACATAATGCTGAGTGGGCCGACCCCCAATAGGGTGGTCTAATAAACCTTAGACCCACATGGCCGACCCCCAATAGGGTGGTCTAATAACCCTTTGACCCACATGACTTATACAGGGCCGACCCCAAACAAGGTGGTCTAATAACCCCTCAAGTATAAGTTACGACACTTACAATATAAATGAAGACACTTCCTTATAGAGGAATAATACCATCTCTATAGGAATACAATATACATATATGTGAAATACATTCCGAAGTTACATATACATCAACAAACCCAAGTTATCTATATGAATAAGCATCTAATTAGCAGCATCGTCACTGTAGTCGTCTTTTTACTTAGTTGGTTCTTTTGTCGTCGTTGTACTAGCTAATTTTGTCATCACCGTTGTACTAGCTATCTTGTTGTCACCATTTAGCTGGTAGTACCAAGATGGTACAGTGCCATTGTATCATATGAATAAAAGTGGATAGGAGATTGGAGAAAATTATTACTCCCATTACCAAATTATATATTATAGCATGTATGTGGTTGTGAGCTTATGCAACACTATTGATTAACTATATAAGTTTTATGGTTCATAATCAATATATTTATTTGGTTCTTATGTAAGCAAAATTAGTCTTTCCCAAAGACTAGACATTGGTAGCAATTAGATAATAAACAAATACAACCATAGGTTAACTATGTTGCAAAATAAAACTTGAACTATTTAACTATCATCCTATAACATGATATTTCAAGGTCTTATGAATATAGTGGGTGACTATATCGATTCTTGGTTTATTAACAACATATAAATAAAACAAAAATCATTTACAAATAATTGCAAATGTTAGACTTATAACTAAACAATATGAAAAGTTTGCAAATTGTTATCAACCTTGTATTATGTCAAAACGATAACAATATCGTGTAAACATTATAATGAAAACTATGCATAACGTTACTAATGCTATGATGAAATTAAACTCATATGTCAACAACGGAAATTTAAGAGTTTACTGTCACGTCGACGTTTGCTGACAGTCATTGAATGTGATACTGGACAGGTCGCTGGTTCATTAACTTGGAGTTTGTCTCGAGCTAAGGTAGAGATCACCCAACGATCCTGCATTAAAAACTTAGTAATGCCTCCCTGTCGAGTTGTATTTCCAAAGATCCACGTAGATGTGAATGCCTCCATACTTGTTGCTATGTACGGGTATTACGCCTTGGCAATGGTTGTTACACGCTTAAACGTTTCCATGGTGGCATCATCAAATTGCAATGCAGGACTGGCATTTATTGTTAACATCATTGTACCAAAGCTATTGATCGCTAGCATTGTAGAGACCGTTGATGGTGATTTTTTTGAGCCGTTGGATTTGTAACCCTACCATCGTTGTTGTTTTGGTTTAAGAACTTGGAAAAGCAGTATTATTGTGCTATTGTTTCAGTTGGTGGTGGTTGACAGGCTGCCGAATTTTTGGTAGAATCCAAGGGAGAGGTTTCGACCTCGAGACCTTCTAAAGAAGTTAACGTTGAAGGTTTTCTTACTTTGATAATGATGTAGCTTGTAAGGGATTACATCTGTGGTTCGAGGGATTGTAGTTCTAAGCTTTATAATTTCTGATAATAGAGTGAAAAGAAAAACACAGAGCTTGGACGAGGATAAAGGCTCTTTGGTGTCATTTGTGGCATCATTCTCGTCAGGGATTTGAAGGTAAGCACTCCTCTAAGAAATGGGTGTTTCTTTATATGAAATCTGATTTTCGATTTACCATATAACAATTATTAACTTTGAGTTTAACGTTTGTCAGTTGCAAGGTTTCCAAAGAACGTTGAGTAAGGTTTTGGCGAAGGTAACAACGTGCCTTATCACCTGTAAGCCTCAGGTATTCCATAAACCCTCATAGTGCTCTTGGACTGTGGTTGGTGTGGTTCAAAGAATGTGTAATAGGATTTGCCAAGACTTTTCGTTTCTATGTCGATGTTGATAGTTGAAAGACTTTCGATTCACACTTGGTATTCAGTGACGCGACTCTCATTTCGTTTAACTAGATCTTGGTTTCTATGTTTTTGGAAATTTTTATAGTGCTTACTAGAGCTGTGATTCGTCGATGTTTGAGAAGAAATGGGTTATTTAGAACTGTTGGTTAAAGGTTTTAAACCCTGTAATAAAATTTTGTTTGCAAAAACGTACTGTAAAAACTCGTTCTGAGAATCTATGACTTCAAGGGTTTTTAGTTTTGAGAAGAGCTATGGGCTCGTTCATTGTGTAATTGATACTTCTCCTCTCGGCAAAGAATTATTATGCTAAATGTTTTTTGTTGAAGTCTATAATGCTCGACTTGATACCTTTGGTTAAAGTCGTAAATCTTTGAGCTAGATTAGGGTTTGAGAAAATCGTTGATGAATATCACTATGTAGAAATCTTCTAAGTTACAGATGTAACGTTGTAGGTTTTGTTTCTATGCTTAGATTATGTGAAACCTAGGCTCAGATAAGTTCTATCAAGGAATTTCCATATAGTTTTTCTTTTGTTGAAGATGAAAAGACAGCACTGAAAACTTAAGTCAATGGAATGTTTCAAGTTATGAGTCTTTTGAATTATTTGGATTTCAATCTGTAATCGATGTGAGTTGAGTTTGTTTTGAATGATGAAACCAATCATAATGCATTTGTTTTAGCTAGGGTTTAAATACTCTGTCGAAGACAGGAACTATAAAATGTATGCTTCTCTAAATGGTAGAGAATTTGATTTTAACGAAAAATAAAAAGGGTCAAACCCTAAGCTGTATTAGTTTGATTAACTACTGAAAGCAATTAATTATCAGCAATAAATGTTTATATTATATCTACTATCTTGTTTGAACTGTAGGTTTATGAAAATGATAAAATAAGAAATGCAAACAGTATGTATATAAGTGTATTGTGGAAATTGGAAATTATAAAATGACTGTGAGAAGCTTTTGCTTACAGCATGTAAATAATGATGATAACACAGTTAGATAAGAATTCTTGAAAAACATTAACAGAGATAATGAAATCAAAGTGTCTGTAAACAATATTAAAACTGGTGATGATTGTTATGCACAATCTTATTCTGATGAACGCTATCATTTAATTGTTACTCTGTTATGAAACATGTATACCTGTGATTTCTATATTTTCTATACAGAATAATGACAAGAATGCAGAAATTATGCATTAATTAAATTTTCAGAAAGCTATGATACCTTATAATACATACATAGATATTATACATAACTTTCTACTATTATTTAACTTGGGAACAGAAAACTGAAACATATATAATTACTATCTATCTATCGAATTAAAAATGGCAATTTGCCTATCTTCTAATCTATTTTTAATTTGCGTATATCTACTAGAGTACGATGCTTCAAAACAACATGTGGAAATATAGAGGTATTGGTTTATCAATTCAACTTGAACATTAAACTTAAACATTCAGGCTTAAAACAATTTCTAGGTTTAGATTCTTTTTCGAAAACAAATAAACAGAAAATACTAGATAAACAAAACATAATTATTTACAGAGAATAAGTTAGGAAATCTTTAAGAACCTAAGAAAATCTGTAGGGCAGCAAACAGCACAAGAAGACTGTTCTACCCAACCAAATTCCTGAAAACAGTCAAGTACTGTCTTAGGACCCCCGAGCCTATTCACTGCACCACCAGGAGGAAGAAACTCAGGAATGAGGACTTCTTCTTGCTGTAGCAAATCACTTCTGAATCTTCAATAGATAGCAATCCGATAGACTTGCACCAGCATTTCTGGTTCCTCTCAGCAATAATGCAGACTCAAAATTATAGTCACCACTAACCTCCCTATTCGAATCTCTCTTGAAATCACCTGATTCACAAGAGGAAAATATTCTACAGAAATATTGATTAATAGCTGCCTGCCCAATTCGTATTTGCCTTTATAGGCTGCCTAGGCCTTTTTAGATGTTACTGGTTCATTAAATGAGCTGCCTTCTCACTCCCTCCACCTGGGGGATAATGCCCTATTTTAGGGGAAGTTGTCCCATAATCAACAGTTAGTGATGTGATGCAACTGCTGCCATGTGTCCCATACCTTCCAACAACTTCCATTCCTCCTAGTGGGTCAGTGAACACTCATTCAACAGTCCTCTTGGGTGTTTGTCTCCTAATTAATTTATTTAAATAATATTATTCTGTAATTACATTCATCCATGATCAAAACTGATCATAATTACAAAACTTTTTAATTTAAATTAACATAAAGTATTTTTGCAAAATAAAATAATAGTTCCCAGAAATTTGGGTAGGTGACATACACCCTCCCTTAAGTCTCAACATCGTCCTCGATGTTGGCTAATCAATCCTTGAGTGTTCCTGAAACAGAGTTGGGTATGCTTCCCGCATAGTACTCTCCAACTCCCAGGTTGACTCTTCTGGGTTAAGGTGCTTCCATTGCACCTTCACTTGCCCAATGCTGTGATTCTGGAGAATAGTTTTCCTCCTTCCGAGGATCCAATCTGGTTCCACCGGAAAATCTCCGTCTTGTCCCACCTGTACATCATTCCAGTTTACAACATAGGCAGTATCGTGCACATATTTCTTTAAAAACGATATATGAAAAACATTATGTATTTTCAGTTTAGGTGGCAAAGCCAGTTGGTATGCCACTGCTCCAACCTTAGATAATATTTCAAAAGGACCACAATACCTGGGTGCCATCTTCTCATAGCTCCCCAATTTCGGTGAACTCTTTTTCGGCCTTACCTTGAGAAACACATGTTCACGCACCTGGAACTCTTTATGGGTTCTTTTTGAATCTGCTTGACTTTTCTGCCTATCTTGGGCAGTTTTTAAATGTCCTTGCACCTGTTTCACAATTAGTTCTAACTCCTGCAATAATCCAGGTCCTAAAACAACTCTATTGACTGGATAATTCCACGAAACAGGTGTATTACATTTCCTACCATAAAGAATTTCAAAAGGACTAAGTCTGGCTGAAGCATGATAATGATTATTATAAGCAATTTCTGTTAAGTGCAGATAATATTCCCACTTACTAGGTTGATTCTTAACATACATTCTTAATAAATATTCTAACACTTGATTTACCCTTTCTATCTGTCCATCTGTTTGAGGGTGAAACGTTGTACTGAAATTTAAAGTTGTGTTCAATCCTTTAAAGAGTGACCTCCAAAAGTTTCCTGTAAACTTTGAGTCACGATTTGAAATTATTACCTTCGGTATTCCATGCAGTCTAAAAATCTGTTTCATAAAAATCTCTACAATGTCTGGTGCTTTATGTGTGGTCTTCACTTGTATGAAATGTGATGCCTTGCTGAGTTTGTCCACCACCACCATGATAGAATTATGTTGTTTCTGATTTTTAGGTAATCCAATAATGAAATCTATGCTGATCACTTCCCATTTATAGCTTGGTATTGGTAATGGTTGCAACAATCCAGCTGGATGTTGGTGTTCAACCTTCACCTTTTGACAATCCAAGCATTTTGCGATGTATTCTGCTACTTCATCTTTCATTCTGGGCCAATAATATTCATTTCTCAGCATAGTGATGGTCTTTTGATATCCCGAATGACCAGAATAGTTACTTTTATGCATCTCATT
Organism: Larix kaempferi; assembly: GCA_027924585.1. Taxonomy (NCBI): domain Eukaryota; kingdom Viridiplantae; phylum Streptophyta; class Pinopsida; order Pinales; family Pinaceae; genus Larix; species Larix kaempferi. Next base: position 5,822,369 of record BSBM01000240.1, on the reverse strand, counting down.
TAATATCAAAAATTTTATTTCTGGTATATCTGGTACATACAATCTATTTTTATACAGTAATAGACCATTTTCCTTAATTCTGAAATCTGCCATACAATTTTCAGAATTGTTATTGGCTGTCTTTTCCTTCATTTTTCTATATTCTTCATCTATTTCACCTTTTTCCAAAATCTGATTTACCAAATCAGTTGAATAATTATTGATTGTTGAAATGAAATTTAGTTTTTCCTTGCGACTCATGCCATCTGCAACTTTGTTCTCCTTTCCTTTAATATGATGAATTTCGAAATCATACTCACTTAAGAACGTCAACCATCTAGCTTGTCTAGCGTTCAAGTTTGTCTGATCCAATGAATATTTCAGACCCATGTTATCTATTAATAATGTAAACTTTCTTCCAATAAGGTGATGACGCCACATTTTTAAGGCATGAATAACTGCTAATAACTCTAAATCATAAGTAGAGTAATTATTTTCATGTACTTTCAGCTTTCTGGATTCATATGCTATTGCATGCCCTTCCTGTGTCATGACTCCACCTAGTCCATCATTGCATGTGTCTGTACAAACTACAAAATCCTTGTTAGGGTCAACTATCTTCAGGATAGGTGCTGTCGTCAATAGTTCCTTTAATTTCTTAAAACTCTCAGCACATTTATGATCCCAAACAAATTTCTTCCCTTTCTTCTGCAAGGAAGTTATGGGGTGGGCAATTTTTGAAAAATTCTCTATAAACTTTCTGTAATACCCCGTAATGCCCATAAATGATCTTACATCTGACTCATCTTTAGGAACCGGCCAGTCATTAATGGCCCTTATCTTGTTGGGGTCAATCGAGACTCCTTCTGCTGAAATTATGTGTCCTAGATACTCAATTTTGTCTTTGTGGAAGTCACACTTATTAAATTTGGCGTATAGTTGGTGATCTCTTAATACTTGTAAGATAATCCGTAAATGTTCATCATGCTCTTGTTTGCTTTTTGAGTACACTAAAATATCGTCTATAAACACAACAACAAACTTGTCTAAGTACTTATGCAAAATATTATTCATTAAACATATAATTACAGTCGGGGCATTAGTCAAGCCAAACGGCATGACTATGAACTTGTAATGTCCATATTGAGTTCGGAAAGCTGTCTTGAAAATATCTTCATCCTTAACCCTTACTTGATGATATCTTGATCTGAGATCAATCTTCGAAAATACTATTGCTCCACGCAGCTAATCAAATAGATCATCTATGCGGGGCAATGGGTATCTATTCTTGATTGCAATCTTATTTAACTGGCGATAATCTTTGCACAGTCTTAATGTTCCATCTTTCTTCTTAACGAAGATGACAGGTGCTCCCCAAGGAGACACACTTGGTCTAATATACTTCTTGTCAATAAGTTCCTTCAACTGAGATTTTAATTTGTTTAACTCGAATATATTCATTCTGTATGGTGCTTTTGAATTTGGTACTGCTCCTGGTATTGACTCTATGGTAAAATCTAAATCTCTTTTGGGTGGTAATCTTGGAATCTCCTAAGGAAATACATCTTTAAAATATTTTAGGACAGGTATGTCCTGTAATTTTAGTTTTTCCTCTTTATCCATAATCTCATCATTTACCACGTTTACTGCAAAAATTTGGCATCCCTTCCTAACTGCCCTCTTAACTTGCATGGCTGAAATCTGTCTAAGGGTTACCTTCCTTGGAATCCCTTATATTTCTACAGTTTTCCCTTCATCATTTAAGCATGTAAAACTTTTTCCATAACAGTCCAAGGTGACATGATGGGCTTCTAACTAGTCCATCCCAACTATAATATCATACGAACCTAAAGGTAGAATATTCAACTTGATTTGTGTTTGCAAATGATTCAAGGACAACACACAGTTTTCTATGAAATCTGCTACTTTCCTCTTTGTTCCAGTTGCTAGTCTAACTAACCATGATTTACTAAACTTTTCAGTTTTCAGTTTAAGACTTTCCACAACATCTGGTGATATATAACTTAAACTAGCACCTGGGTCAATTAAAACAGTAACAGGATGGTCATGTATCATACCTTCAATCTATACCATAGAGATTTGATGATTTGCTTGCCTGTTGTCAAGTGTTACGTTAATTATTGGCATCTCCCTTGCTACGTCTCCAACAGTAGGTTTAGTCTATATAGAGTTGATGTTGTTTGTCTTTCGCTTCCTTAAGGGACATTCTGATGCGTAATGGGGGCTTTGACATTCAAAACATTTAATATGTATCTTTGTCTCACTGGTCTTAGCAGTATTAGATGCATTTATGGGTGCTACAGAATTCTACTGTGAATTATTTCTGGAATTATTCCCTTGGGAATTTCGATTCTGAAAATTCTTCCTTTCGAATCCGGAATTTCCACTAAATCTGAAATTTCTCTTCTTCTGTTCAAAATTGTTGGGCTTATGATTTTTCCAATTAGACATATCTCCTCTCTTCCGATTTGTATCATAATAGAAAACTGCCTTTCTCATAGCCTCCTCTAATGTTTTAGGACTGTCATACTCATTTCTATCTTTAATGCTGAATGGTAAACAACTTAAGTACCTTTGAATTTTTGGTTTCTCTTCTATGAGGTATGGTACATATCTCAGTAAGTTTAGAAACTTACTGTTCATTTCCTTCATATTCATACCTCCCAACTTCAAATCATAGAATTCTTTAGATTTTTCTTCGTGGTATTGCTCAGATAGATACTTCTTTTTGAAATATCGTTTGAAAGCACTCTAGCTTACATCTTTATCTTTGATGCCCTTTACCCTTTTGATGTCTTGCCACCAGATATCCGCTTTTCCGGTCTAGTTATATACAGCCATGTTTGCCTTTAAGAACTCTGAATAGTTGTAGATATGGAAGTATTTCTTCATCCCTGACAGCCAAGCTTCAGGTGTCTTACCTTTCTCAGTTTCTCCATTGAAAGTTGGAGGTCTTATCTTCCTGAATTCTCTAGAAATATGCTCATATTCCTTATGATTTTTTCTTCTTGGTTTGGAGTCTCCTTCACTACTATCACTGGTATAGTTACGCTTCCTTTTGCATTCTGCAATAGCATATCCGGATGAGGTTGAGCTGTCTTTTACTTCGCTGATTTTTATGTTCTGAATTTTATCAGTGTGAGGAAAGTCCTCAACTTTGGAAATATCTTCATTTTTTCTCTCTTGTTCCTCTGTCTGGTTATGTTCAAACAGGACTTGATTGAGTTGTTCTTGTGCTTGTAGAATCTTTTCATTATCTTGTTTGATAGATTTGATTTCTTCCTTTAATTCATGAAAGGCACGTAACAGCTCCGTTGAACTGTTATTTAACTCCCCCTGACCTTCCTCTACAAAGAGCTGTCCCGAACTGTGACTTTTTGGCTGAAATCTGTGACTTAAATGTTTAGCTGAGTTCTCGACACCTGTAGCTGAAATAATTTCTGATAACATTATAATAAAATTTTCAAGTTAGTATAATTTTCTGTTGTATATAAAAATTTTCTGTTGCGTGTTTTGGACCTAAATCAAGCCTAGAGTTTGAATCTGTGCTCTAATACAACATGTAACATCCAGAATTTTCATAAAAATTTAAAATTTTTGTTAATAACAATAATAGCTTAATTTACGATAATTTAAAACTGCAGAAAATAATAATTGTTGAATGTAACAATGTTAACTAAACAGTTGTTTGTACTAAACACAAATAAATTTCTGATATAACTAATGCGACAATGACAACTTAATTACATTTGTAACAACTATCATTAAGAGAGTTAAATGCATGATTAGATTAGACTTTTGATGTGGCACTTTTTACTGCAATGATAAGTATGATTGATGTAATAATGAAATGCTAGGTTAGAAATGTGATATAATACTTTTTCTTTGAGATGATAGTGACAGTTTGCTTCCTTGCTGTCCAAGGGAGTCCTATGAGGGACCCCGAAGCTTACTTAGTTGTAACGCAAAAACATTGGACCTATTCTATGTGTAGACGACAAGTAAGAAGTTTCATAATTGTAATAAATTCCAGTTCGTGTGAGTTCAAATTCATCGTTTGAAAATAAAAATAGAATAATTAAAGACTGTTATATTCATAAACGCATACAGGTACGACTCTAATGCTTACACTTTTGCTTTCCATGATTCGTCTTGTATCTGAGTAAAATCAACCCAAGTTAGTTGTATGAATAAGCATCTAATTAGCAGCATCGTCATTGTAGTCATGTTTGTACTTAGCTGGTTCTATCGTCGTCCTTGTACTAGCTAATTCTGTTGTCTCCATTGTACTAGCCATCTTGTTGTCACCATTTAGTCCGGTAGTACCAAGATGGTACAGTGCCATTGTATCGTATGAATAAAAGTGGATAGGAGATTGGAGAAAATTATTACTCCCATTACCAAACTATATATTATAGCATGTATGTGGTTGTGAGGTTATGCAACACTATTGATTAACTATATAAGTTTTATGGTTCATAATCAATATATTTATTTGCTTCTTATGTAAGCAAAAGTAGTCTTTCCCATAGGTTAACTATGTTGCAAAATAAAACTTGAACTATTTAACTATCATCCTATAACATGATATTTCAAGTTCTTATGAATATAGTGGATGACTATATTGATTCTTGGTTTATTAACAACATATAAATAAAACAAAACTCATTTACAAATAAATGCAAACGGTAGACTTATAACTAAACTATATGAATAGTTTGCAAAGTGTTATCAACCTTGTATTATGTCAAAACGATAACAATATCGTGTAAACATTATAATGAAAACTATGCATAACGTTACTAATGCTATGATGAAATTAAACTCGTATGTTAAGAAAGGAAATTTAAGAGTTTACTGTCACGTCGACATTTGCTGACAGGCATTGAATGTGATACTGGACAGGTCACCGGTTCATTAACTTGGCGTTTGTCTCAAGCTAAGGTAGAGATCACCCAACGATCCTGCATTAAAAACTTAGCACTGCCTCCCCCACGAGTTGTATTTCCAAAGATCCACGTAGACGTGAATGCCTCCATACTTGTTGCTGTGTAAGGGTATTATGCCTTGGCAATGGTTGTTACACGCTTAAACGTTTCCATGGTGGCATCGTCAAACTGCAATGCAGGACTGGCATTTATGGTTAACATCATTGTACCAAAGCTATTGATCACTGGCATTGTAGAGACCGTTGATGGTGATGAATTTGAGCCATTGGATTTGTAACCCCACCATCGTTGTTGTTTTGGTTTAAGAACTTGGAAAAGCAATTTTATTGTGCTATTGTTTTGGTTGGTGGTGGCTGACAGGCTGCCGAATTTTTGGTAGAAGCCAAGGGAGAGGTTTCTACCTCGAGACCTTCTAAAGAAGTTAACATTACAGGTTTTCTTACTTTGATAATGATGTAGCTTGTAAGGGATTCTATCTTTGGTTCGAGGGATTGTAGTTCTAATCTTTATAATTTCTGAGAATAGAGTGAAAAGAAAAACAAAGAGCTTGGATGAGGATAAAGGCTCTCTGGTGTCGTTCATAGCATCATTCTCGTCAGGTTTTTGAAGGTAAGCACTCCTCTAAGAAATGGGTGTTTCTTTAGCTGAAATTTGATTTTCGATTTACCATATAACAATTATTAACTTTGAGTTTAACGTTTGTTAGCTGCAGGGTTTCCAAAGAATGTTGAGTAAGGTTTTGGCGAAGCTAACAGCGTGCCTTATCACCGTTAAACCTCGAGTCTTCCATAAACCCTCATAGTGCTCTTGGACTGTTGTTGGTGTGGTTCAAAGAATGTGTAAGAGGCTTTGCCAAGACTCGTCGTTTCTCTGTCGATGTTGATAGTTGAAAGACTTTCGATTCACACTCGTTATTAGTTGACGCGACTCTCATTTTGTGTAACTGGATCATGGTTTCTATGTTTTTGGAAATTTTTATAGTGCCGACTAGAGCTGTGACTCGTCGATGTTTGAGAAGAAATGGGTTATTCGAACTGTTGGTTAAAGGTTTTAAACCCTGTAATAAAATTTTGTTTGCAAAAATGTACTGTAAAAACTCATTCTGAGAATCTATGACTTCAAGGGTTTTTAGTTTTGAGAAGAGCCATGGGCTCGTTCACTATGTAATTGGTAGTTCTCCTTTCGGCAATGAATTATTATGCTAAATGTTTTGTGTTGAAGTCTGTAATGCTCGACTTGATACCTTTGGTTAAAGTCGTAATTCATTGAGCTAGATTAGGGTTTGAGAAAATCATTGATGAAGATCACTATGTCGAAATCTTCTAGGTTATAGATGTAACGTTGTAGGTTTCATTTCTATGCTTAGGTTATGTGAAACCTAGGCTCATATAAGTTCTGTCAAGGAATTTCGATATAGTTTTTCTTTTGTTGAAGATGAAAAGACAACACTGAAAACTTAAGTCAATGGAATGTTTAAAGTTATGAGTCTTTTGAATGATTTGGATTTTGATCTGTAATCGATGTGAGTTGAGTTTGTTTTGAATGATGAAACCAATCATAATGCATTTGTTTTAACTAGTTTTTAAATACTCTGTCGAAGACAAGAATTATAAAATGTATGTTGCTCTAAATGGTAGAGAATTTGATTTTAACAAAAAACTAAAAGGGTCAAACCCTAAGTTGTATTAGTTTGATTAACTACTGAAAGAAATTAATTATCAACAATAAATGTTTATATTATGTCTACTATCTTGTTTGAACTGTAGGTTTATGAAAATGATAAAATAAGAAATGCAAACAGTATGTGTATAAGTGTATTGTGGAAACTGGAAATTATAAAATGGCTGTGAGAAGCTTTTGCTTACAACATGTAAACTGGTGATGATTATTATGTGCAATCTTATTCTAATTTACGCTATCATTTAATTGTTACTCTGTTATGAAACATGTATACCTGTTATTTCTATATTTTTCAATACATAATAATGATAAGAATGCATAAATTATACATTAATTAAATTTTGAGAAAGATCTGATACCTTATAATACATAAATAGATATTATACAGAACTTTCTACTATTATTTAACTTGGGAACAGAAAACTGAAACATATATAATTACTATCTATCTATCGAATTCAAAAAGGAAATTTGCCTATCTTCTAATCTATTTTTAATTTGCGTATATCTCCTAGAGTACGATGCTTCAAAACAGCATGTGGAAAAATAGAGCTATTGGTTTATCAATACAACCTCAACATTAAACTTAAACATTCAGGCTTAAAATGTTGATGTATATGTAACTTCGAAATGTATTTCACATATATGTATATTGTATTCCTAAAGAGATGGTATTATTCCTCTATAAGGAAGTGCCGTCATTTATATTGTAAGTGTCGTAACTTATACTTGATGGATTATTAGACCACCTTATTTGGGGTCGGCCCTGTATAAGTCATGTGGGTCAAAGGGTTATTAGACCACCCTATTGGGGGTCGGCCCAGTCAGCATTATGTTATGTGGTTAAGTTCGAGCCTACATGATTTAGGTAAAAAGGCAAGTCAAGTCAAGTATAAATAGAGTGCGGGAGGCACTCTATTTACTCACTCACTTCTCACACATGCTCTCAAGGAGGAGAGGCGCACTTATGGAGGAGGAGGATTGCTGCTAGGTTATGGATATCTCTATTGGTTGGTTGTATCATTGCTCTATCTATCTCTGAGGAAGTTATTGGGGTTTTTCACCTTTATGGTTTTCCCCAAGTAAATCTTTGTGTCTCTTGTGTGCTTGCATTATTGTCTCCATGATTGATATGCTGTAGATATGCTGTGCATGTTGTTCTCTCAGTTAAGATCCTAGATCAGATTGAAGTAAATTCAGAAAATTTAACATGGTATCAGAGCTAGCCTGAAAGAAGGCATGATATGGCATGTATGACACTTGTTGCACTTACGATGCTAGGGCTTGATATAGCAAAAACCAGTCATCGTAGCACTTTCGCTATAAATCCGTTTTGGCGAAGTTTTCGGATCTGAAATTGTTACAGGCCGAAGCTAATATCTCCAGGTATCTTGTGTCCAAGGGACAACCTCTAATTCGTTGTACTTTGTGATTTATGATCTGTACAATATAGGGTTTCTGCCTCTTCCAGATCTGAGTCAAAATCAGGTGACCTTGGGAAAAAGGTCATAACTTGGGCTAGGAAGCTCCAAATGAAATTTCGTGAAAAGTGACAGGTAGTACACAGGCCGAGCTATCTCAGAAAACGTTTTCAGAGTCCTAAGGTCAAACAGTGACACGTGGCACGCCGTACAAGTTCGCTCTCCTGTATGCTCCCATAAACAGGTCACGTTGCGACACTTGGCATATCTCTCTCTCAGAAAATCCAATTGAGGTCAGACCTGTCAGGATGGAAAGATAACAGGCCTATCTATCTCAGAAAACGTTTTCAGAGGCCGAAGGTCAAAAAGTGACACGTGGCACGCCGTACAAGTTCGCTCTCCTGTATTTTCCCAAAACAGGTCACGTTGCGACATTTGGCATAACTCTCTCTCAGAACATCCAATTGAGGTCAGACCTGTCAGGATGGAAAGCTAACAGGTCAGGCTATCTCAGGAAACTTTTTCAGACCCTGTGGATCAAAAATTTTGGAGTTACACCAGAAACAATCAGGTACATATTTCTGTCAAAACAGAATTATTTTTTGGTACCTTCATTCATGGCTTCCGGAATTTAGGGCTTTGGAGAAAGTTGGAATTTTTGTAATCGGAGACCACGGCTGGATGCTACTCATCAAAATAGAAATTTAGAGACCAAGATCAGAATTTTTGGTTGGGCAGAAGGCCGGGCTTGATTAGACCCTAGTTCGGGACTTTGATCAGAAAAGTGGAAAATTAGGGCTTCTGTAAAAATGGGAATTTTTGAAATCTGTGACCACGGCTGGAAGCTCCTCAGAAAAATAGAATCTTAGAGCTTTGGATCAAACATTTTGATGGGGCAAAAGAGTGGGCTTCATCAAACCCCAGTTCAGGGTCATGTACAGTGATTCCGGAAGTTTCAAAGGCAAAATTGAGGAGTGAAACTTTGCAGTTTTCAAATTCTGAATATACCAGTTTGATCAGCTCATCAAGACGCATATTCCTATCCTTTCGGAAGTTTGAAATTCAAAGTTTGAATTTTTGGGGTTTCTCTGACAAACCCATATCCAGCTCCAGGTCCAGTTCTTGCAAATCAAGTGGATTGGGTTAATCCTAGAAGAAGATGGATTGGTCACCTGCATAAGTGAAGAAGTTCCTGTTTCAGAGGGAGATGAGGCTAAGGCCTTATATAAGAAGATTACAAGTGATCTCGACAGGTATGACTCATCGAGGTATGTTTCGATATTTGTCCATGATTAAGTTTATGGTATGTTTGTCTTCATGTTATTACGGTTAGTACAATTTTGATCTTTGATTTGTCGTATCACCTTAACAAAATTATGAATGCATAATAGAAGATATTCATTGGTTAGGGTGTTGACACTTATGATTGTACTAATGCATTATGATGTTGTATGAGGTTTATGTTGTCTACTAACATGAAAGGTACACCAAGAAAGACAAATCATGTTCTGGTCCAAGAACATATGATCATGATAACATGAGGACAAAGATTCATCCATTGCCATGGATCTCATAGAAGATCCATTCTCGAGGTATGTATAACTTGGTTTTATAATGGTTAACTTATGAGACATGCAGGTTACTAGCACAAGTCACTAAAGAGAACCAGAAGACATTATGCGGGTATGTTAGACATAAATAGCTAGCATGCTAATCCAGGTATGTTTTTCCTATATCAAGCTAGAATTCTACCTTGTGTTAGGATCTTATACTGTTGTTGATAATGATTATTCATGAAGTCATAGGTTTGAATAATCATGGTTGGATGTATTTTTTGTTCTTACCATAATTGATGATATGACTAACCAGAAGAATCATGATGGTATAGGTTTGAATAATCACAGGTTTTATGCAGTTTATATCTCTTATCTTGATTGATGATTCAACTAACCTGAAGAGTCATAGGTTTGAGTAATTACAGGTTTAGACATGTTATGATTTGACTAACCATAAAATCCTACATAAACCTTGAATGCTAATGCTTATTATTTCTGTTTGAAATGATCATGACTATACATGCTTGAGATTATTGTGTTTTAATAGTATACTAATGAATGTATGATTTTATATGAGATCACAAGGATAACACATTCATGATACTAATAAGCATGCATAGGGACTAAGGATGAATATGTAAGTTCAAGGACATGTAATCCAGGAAGCAAAGATCAAGAGGGAGCACACTCCAGTTGTTCCTGCAAAGAAAGCAAAGGAGCACACTTCAGTAGCTTCTGCAAGGAGCATATATTCAGAGGGAGTTGAACATCTTTCTACAAAGGTGTAGAAGAAGCTACTTCAGATTATGACTCCAGTATCTCCCGCAAAGAAGCAAAGACTCAGAGGGAGTCCACCCAATGAACAAACAAAGATAAGTATTTTAATTATCATTTCTTACATATGTGTTTGTTTAATTAAAATTGTTCAATGATGTATATGCTCATGTTCCTAGACTTAGGATATGTATTGTGCATATTAGAATAGTTGCATTAATGAACAGTATACTACTAATATACATGGGTAAGTGGCCTATGGCACTGTACAACATTCCATTGCTACTTATCTAGAATGAAACCTCTTTGCTGACATGTTGGGAGTTGTGCACACTCTTAACAATGTTCTGGTAGAGATTGGAAGGCATCTAGAAAGTTACGGAATATGGATAAATGTTGTATTGAAGCATTGGCTAAGATAATTGCATGACTGTATGACATATTTATTTAAGTGTAAGAATTTGTTCTGAAAACTATGAGATGTTTTCTAATCATGCAATTTAACTTGTTGTGTAGGAAAGATCGTATGCCATCTCCTACAAAAGAAGAACTACAACATTTGTTCAGCAACAAATTATCTATTGAAGATATTGAAGTTCCCAGGATCTGGGATGAAGAAATAGAATGCCATGATCCGTCGATCATGAAGAATGATGTTTGGGTTGCAGTCCCAAGACGTGAAGGGAAGTTTGTTATGACTTCCAAATAGAACTATCAAATCAAGCATGTTGCAGATGGCAACATTGAGAAATACAAAAGTGATGAAATAGAAGATGCACCAGATGGATCTCAAGACAGCATGGTGTAGTCATATATGTGTGCAGAACTTGATAACCTATTTGTTACAGGTGAAAATAGATTGATTGCCGACACGCAGCGGAAGCTTACTATCGAGTTCGAGATGAAGAACTTGGGGATGATGCACTATTTGTTTTTGGCATGGAGGTGTGGCAGAGTGCAGATGGAATCTTCCTTGGACAAGGGAAGTATGCAGTAGAGATCCCGAAGAGGTTCGGGATGATGGATTGCAAGGCCATGGCCACATCTATGGCATCAAATATGAAGCTTCTATGTGATGCTTCATCTGAGCTGGTTGATATCAGTATGTATCGTCAGATGATGTACCTGACGAACACGAGACCAGACATTTGCTTTGCTGTGAACACATTGAGCCAGTTCTTGACGGATCCGAGGAATGTTCACCTGGTTGCTGTAAAGCATGTTCTGAGGTACCTGAAGGGTACAGTGGATTATGGGCTCAAGTATGAAGCGAATCAAAAGTTTAACCTACACGGTTATGTTGATTCAGATTGGGCTGGCAGTGCTGCAGATAGGAAGAGCACATCTGGGTGTTGCTTCAGTATGGGATCAGGTGTGATCTCTTGGTTTAGCAGGAAGCAGTCCTGCGTAGCACTGAGTACAGCTGAGGCAGAGTATGTTGCAGCCTATTCAGCTAGTTGTGAGGCAGTATGGCTACGGAAGCTACTGTCTGAGTTATTTGATCTCCCGCTATCTTCTGTGATAACCAGAGTTGTGTGAAGCTATCCGAGAACCCAGTGTTTCATGACAGGTCGAAACACATAGAGATCAAATATCACTATATCAGGGATATGGTGCAGAGAGGAGCTGTGAAGCTCCTATATGTTGTGACGGACGAGCAGATTGCAGATGTGCTGACGAAGCCACTAGCCAGGGTGAAGTTCGAGTACTTCAGAGAGAGGCTTGGCATTCTTCAGATCGAGGACACTTCGAGGAAGAAGTGATGGACACATTTGCTGAAGCCATTCCAAGCATGTTGGAAAGGGGATCCTTTACGTGGCTATGGATGTAAGCGCTGGATGATGAGCATCAGGATGATGTTTTGGTTTCTGCTTGGATATGATTAGTTGGATCATTATATGTATGTATGTACGCATCATGTTGGATGCTGTATATGATCGGTTGGATCATGTGTATGTATTTTGTATGAATGCATCATGTTGGATGCTGATGGATACATTGTGTGGATCATGTATCCTTGTATGATCAGGTAGATCATGTATGCTGATGGATACATTGTGTGGATCATGTATCCTTGTATGATCAGGTAGATCATGTATGCTGATGAATACATTGTGTGGATCATGTATCCTTGTATGATCAGGTAGATCATGTATGCTGATGGATACATTGTGTGGATCATGTATCCTTGTATGATCAGGAAGATCATGTATGCTGATGGATACATTGTGTGGATCATGTATCCTTGTATGATCAGGTAGATCATGTATGCTAATGGATACATTGTGTGGATCATGTATCTTTGTATGATCAGGTAGATCATGTATGTTGATGGATACATTGTGTGGATCATGTATCTATGTATGTATCAGGTGGATACTTGGATGATCGTGGATGACGAGCTTCTCCAGATGACATGCAGCAGGATGTTGCAATGATGATGATTAGGATGATCATGTGTACATCAGGATGATGTTTGATGAGTATCAGATGATACTTTATGGCCGTGGATCAGGTTGTGCAGGAAAGCATGTAATTTGTGCCCTGGGAGATTTGCAGATGGTCTTTCGAGGTTTTGCCTATGGCATGTAATTCGGTGCCCTGGGACATCTGGAAAATGCTCTTGCGAGGTTTTGCTTGGGAGGACATGTAATTTGTGCCCTGGGAGATCTGCAGATAGTCTTTCGAGGTTTTTCCTATGGCATGTAATTCGGTGCCCTGGGATATCTGGCAGATGCTCTTGCGAGGTTTTGTCCTATGGCATGTAATTTGCTCCTGGGCGATCTGGACAGGATGAAAAAGGCCTCAGATGCTTCAGCCAGGTTTTGCAATGACCACATGTAATTTGCTCCTGGGAGATCTGGACAGGATGAAAAAGGCCTCAGATGCTTCAGCCAGGTTTTGTGGTGGACCACATGTAATTTGCTCCTGGGAGATCTGGACAGGATGAAAAAGGCCTCAGATGCTTCAGCCAGGTTTTGTGGTGAGATCACATGTAATGTGCTCCTGGGAGATCCGACAGGCAGAGCCGCGTGCTCGTAACAACCTGGGATGCTTCAGCCAGGTTTTGTGATGGGTCACATGTAATGTGCTCCTGGGAGATCCTACAGGTAGAGCTGTGTGCTCGTAATAGCCTGGGATGCTGCAGCCAGGTTTTGTGACGCACGTAATAAGTCCTGAGGATTCCACAGTATGGCCAGTGATGATGAAGACCTGCAGGTGGTGGGCCTACATCCAGTATGAAAAAGGACTGGCTCTGTGGAACTTCCTATGACGAGTAGATTTAGAGATTGATTGAGATAGCAGCAGCAGTGACGATGATGATGACTCGATGATGATTATCCAGTGACGATGATCCAGAGAAGATGACTTGTGCTAGAAGAACTGTGCTGAGAAATACCTTCCTAGTTAAGAGGGAGTGTTGATGTATATGTAACTTCGGAATGTATTTCACATATATGTATATTGTATTCCTAAAGAGATGGTATTATTCCTCTATAAGGAAGTGTCGTCATTTATATTGTAAGTGTCGTAACTTATACTTGATGGGTTATTAGACCACCTTATTTGGGGTCGGCCCTGTATAAGTCATGTGGGTCAAAGGGTTATTAGACCACCCTATTGGGGGTCGGCCCAGTCAGCATTATGTTATGTGGTTAAGTTCGAGCCTACATGAGTTAGGTAAAAAGGCAAGTCAAGTCAAGTATAAATAGAGTGCGGGAGGCACTCTATTTACTCACTCACTTCTCACACATGCTCTCAAGGAGGAGAGGCGCACTTATGGAGGAGGAGGATTGCTGCTAGGTTATGGCTATCTCTATTGGTTGGTTGTATCATTGCTCTATCTATCTCTGAGGAAGTTATTGGGGTTTTTCACCTTTATGGTTTTCCCCAAGTAAATCTTTGTGTCTCTTGTGTGCTTGCATTATTGTCTCCATGATTGATATGCTGTAGATATGCTGTACATGTTGTTCTCTCAGTTAAGATCCTAGATTAGATTGAAGTAAATTCAGAAAATTTAACATAAAACAATTTCTAGGTTTAGATTCTTTTTCGAAAACAAATAAACAGAAAATACTAGATAAACAGAACATAATTATTTACTGAGAATAAGTTAGGAAATATTTAAGAACCTGAGAAAATCTGTAGGGTAACAAACAACCCAAGAAGACTATTCCACCCAACCAAATTTCTGAAAACAGTCAAGTACTGTTTTAGGACCCCCGAGCCTATTCACTGAACCACCAGGAGGAAGAAACTCAGGAATGAGGACTTCTTCTTGCTATAGCAATTCACTTCTGAATCTTCAATAGATAGCAATCCGATAGACTTGCACCAGCATTTCTGGTTGCTCTAAGCAATAATGCAGACTCAAAATTATAGTCACCACTAACCTCCCTATTCAAATCTCTCTTGAAATCACCTGATTCACAAGAGGAAAATATTCTATAGAAATATTGATTAAGAGCTTCTTGTCCAGTTCGAATTTGCCTTTATAGGCTGCCTAGGCCTTTTTAGATGTTACTGGGTCCTTAAATGAGCTTCCTGGTCACTCCCTCCACCTGGGGGATAATGCCCTATTTTAGGGGAAGTTGTCCCATAACCAACAGTTAGTGGTGTGATACAACTGCTGCCATGTGTCCCATACCTTCCAACAGTTTCCATTCCTCCTAGTGGGCCAGTGAACACTCATCCAATAGTCCTCTTGGGTGTTTGTCTCCTAATTAATTTATTTAAATAATATTATTTAGTAATTACATTCATCCATGATCAAAACTGATCATAATTACAAAACTTTGTAATTTAAATTAACATAAAGTATTTTTGCAAAATAAATAATAATTCCCAGAAATTTGGGTAGGTGACATACACCTGCCCTTAAGTCTCAACATCGTCCTCGATGTTGGCTAATCACTCCTTGAGTGTTCCTGAAACAAAGTTGGGTATGTTGCTCGTATAATACTCTCCAACTCCCAGGTTGCCTCTTTTGGGCTAAGGTGCTTCCATTGCACCTTCACTTGCCCAATGCTGCGATTCTGGAGAATAGTTTCCCTCCTTCCGAGGACCCAATTCGGTTCCACCAGAAAATATTTGTCTTGTCCCACCTATACATCATTCCAGTTTACAACATGAGCAGTATCGTGCAAATATTTCTTTAAAAATGATATATGAAAAACATTATGTATTTTCAGGTTAGGTGGCAAAGCTAGTTGGTATGCCACTGCTCCAACCTTAGATAATATTTCAAAAGGGCCGCAATGCCTGGGTGCCATCTTGGTATAGCTCCCCAATTTCAATGAAATCTTTTTCGGTCTTACCTTGAGAAACACATGTTCACCCACCTGGAACTCTTTATGAGTTCTTTTTGAATCTGCTTGACTTTTCTGCCTATCTTGGGCAGTTTTTAAATGTCCTTGCACCTGTTTCACAATTAGTTCTAACTCCTTCAATAATTCAGGTCCTAAAACAACTCTATTGACTAGATCATTCCACGAAACAGGTGTATTACATTTCCTACCATAAAGAATTTCAAAAGGACTAAGTCTGGCTGAAGCATGATAATCATTATTATAAGCAAATTCTTCTAAGTGCAGATAATCTTCCCACTTACCAGGTTGATTCTTAACCTACATTCTTAATAAATATTCTAACACTTGATTTACCCTTTCTATCTGTCCATCTGTTTGAGGGTGAAAAGCTGTACTGAAATTTAAAGTTGTGTTTAATCCTTTAAACAGTTACCTCCAAAAGTTTCTTGTAAACTTTGAGTCATGATATGAAAATATTACCTTTGGTATTCCATGCAGTCTAAAAATCTGTTTCATAAAAATCTCTGCAATGTCTGGTGCTTTATGTGTGGTCTTCACTGGTATGAAATGTGCTACCTTGGTAAATTTGTCCACCACCACCATGATAGAATCATGTTGTTTCTGATTTTTAGGTAATCCAGTAATGAAATCTATACTGATCACTTCCCATTTCCAGCTTGGTATTGGGAATGGTTGCAACAATCCAGCTGGATATTGGTGTTCAACCTTCACCTTTTGACAGTCCAAGCATTTTGCGATGTATTCTACTACTTCATCTTTCTTTGTCGGCCAATAATATTCTTTTCTCAGCATAGTGATGGTCTTTTGATATCCTGGATGACCAGAATAGTGACTTTTATGCATCTCATTTAATATCAAAAATTTTATTTCTGGTATATCTGGTACATACAATCTGTTTTTATACAGTAATAGACCATTTTCCTTAATTCTGAAATCTGCCATCCAATTTTCAGAACTGTTATTGGCTGTCTTTTCCTTCATTTTTCTGTATTCTTCTTCTGTTTCACCTTTTTCCAGAATCTGATTTTCCAAATCAGTTGAATAATTATTGATTGCTGAAATGAAATTTAGTTTTGGCTTGCGACTCAAGGCATCTGCAACTTTGTTCTCCTTTCCTTTAATATGTTGAATTTCAAAATCATACTCACTTAAGAACGTCAACCATCTAGCTTGTATAGTGTTCAGGTTTGTCTGATCCAATCAATATTTCAGACCCATGTTATCTATTAATAATGTAAACTTTCTGCCAATAAGGTGATGACGCCACATTTTTTAAGGCATGAATAACTGCTAATAACTCTAAATCATAAGTAGAGTAATTCTTTTCATGTACTTTCAGCTTTCTAGATTCATATGCTATTGCATGCCCTTCCTGTGTCAAGTCTCCATCGAGTCCATCATTGCATGCGTCTGTTCAAACTACAAAATCCCTGTTAGGGTCAGCTATCTTCAAGATAGATGTTGTCGTCAATAGTTCCTTTAATTTCTTAAAACTCTCAGCACATTTATGATCCCAAACAAATTTCTTCCCTTTCTTCTGCAAGGAAGTTATGGGGTTGGCAATTTTTGAAAAATTTCCTATAAACTATCTGTAATACCCCGTAATGCCCATAAATGATCTTACATTCGACACATCTTTAGGAACTAGCTAGTCATTAATGGCCCTTATCTTGTTGGGGTCAACCAAGATTCCTTCTTCTAAAATTATGTGTCCTAGAGACTGAATTTTGTCTTTGTGAAAGTCACACTTACTAAATTTGGCGTATAGTTGGTGATCTCTTAATACTTGTAAGATAATCCGTAAATGTTCATCATGCTCTTCTTTGCTTTTTGAGTACACTAAAATATCGTCTATAAACACAACAACAAACTTGTCTAAGTACTTATGCAAAATATTATTCATCAAACACATAAATACAGTCGGGGCATTAGTCAAGCCAAACGGCATGACTATGAACTCGTAATGTCCATACCGAGTTCGAAAAGCTGTCTTGAAAATATCTTCGTCCTTAACCCTTACTTGATGATATCTTGATCTTAGATCACTCTTCGAAAATACTGTTGCTCCACGCAGCTGATCAAATAGATCATCTATGCCGGGCAATGGGTATCTATTCTTGATCGTCATCTTATTTAGCTGGCGATAATCTATGCATAGTCTTAATGTTCCATCTTTCTTCTTAACGAAGATGACAGGTGCTCCCCAAGGAGACACACTTGGTCTAATATACTTCTTGTCAATAAGTTCCTTCAACTGAGATTTTAATTTGTTTAACTCCAGTATATTCATTCTGTACGGAGCTTTTGAATTTGGTACTGCTCCTGGTATTAACTCTATGGTAAAATCTAAATCTCTTTTGGGTGGTAATCCCGGAATCTCCTCAGGAAATACATCTTTAAAATATTTTAGGATAGGTATGTCCTCTAATTTCAGTTTGTCCTCTTTATACATAATCTCATCATTTACCATGTTTACTGCAAAAATTTGGCATCCCTTCCTAACTGCCCTCTTAACTTGCATGGCTGAAATCTGTCTATGGGTTACCTTCCTTGGAATCCCTTTTATTTCTACAGTTTTCGCTTCATCATTTAAGCATGTAAAACTTTTTCCATAATAGTCCAGGGTGACATGATGGGCTTCTAACTAGTCCATCCCAACTATAATATCATACGAACCTAAAGGTAGAATATTCAGCTTGATTTTTGTTTGCAAATGATTCAAGGACAACCCAGTTTTCTATAAAATCTGATACTTTTCTCTTTGTTCCAGTTGCTAGTCTAACTAGCCATGATTTACTAAACTTTTCAGTTTTCAGTTTAAGAATTTCCACAACATCTGGTGATATATAACTTAAACTAGCACCTGGGTCAATTAAAACAGTAACAGGATGGTCATGTATCATACCTTCAATCTATACCATAGAGATTTGATGATCTGCTTGCCTGTTGTCAAGTGTTGCGTTAATTCTTGGCATCTCCCTTGCTACATCTCCAACAGTGGGTTTAGTCTGTATAGAGTTGATGTTGTTTGTCTTTTGCTTCCTTAAGGGACATTCTGATGCGTAATGGGGGCCTTGACATTAAAAACATTTAATATGTGTCTTCGTCTCACTAGTCTTAGCAGTATTAGATGCATTTATGGGTGCTGTAGAATTCTGCTGTGAATTCTTTCTGGTATTATTCCCTTGGGAATTTTGATTCTGAAAATTGTTCCTTTGGAATCCGGAATTTCCACTAAATCTGAAATTTCTCTTCTTCTGTTCAAAATTGTTGGGCTTATGATTTTTCCAATTCGACATATCCTCTCTCTTCCGATTTGTATCATAACAGAAACTGCTTTTCTCATAGCCTCCTCTAATGTTTTAGAACTGTCATACTCAATTCTGTCTTTAATGCTGAATGGTAAACAGCTTAAGTACCTTGGAATTTTTGGTTTCTCTGCTATGAGGTATGGTACATATCTCAGTAAGTTCAGAAACTTACTGTTCATTCCTTCATATTCATACCTCCCAACTTCAAATCATAGAATTCTTTAGATTTTTCTTCTTAGTACTACTCAGATAAATACTTCTTTTTGAAATATCATTTGAAATCACTCTAGCTTACATCTTTATCTTTGATGCCCTTTACCCTTTTGATGTCTTGCCACCAGATATCCGCTTTTCCGGTCAAGTTATATATAGCCATCTTTGCCTTTAAGAACTCCGAATAGTTGTAGATCTGGAAGTATTTCTTCATCCCTGACAGCCAAGCTTCAACTGTCTCACCTTTCTCAGTTTCTCCATTGAAAGTTGGAGGTCTTATGTTCTTGAATTCTACAGAAATATGCTCATATTCCATATGATTTTTCCTTCTTGGTTTGGAGTCTCGTCCACTACTGTCACTGGTATAGTTACGCTTCCTTTTGTGTTCTGTAATAGCATCTCCGGATGAGGTTGAGCTATCTTTTACTTTGCTGATTTTTATGTTCTGAATTTTATCAGTGTGAGGCAAGCCTCAACTTTGGAAATATCTTCATTGTTTCTCTCTTGTTCCTCTGTCTGGCTGTGTTCAAACAGGACTTGATTGAGTTGTTCTTGTGCTTGCAGAATCTTTTCATTATCTTGTTTCACAGATTTGATTTCTGCCTTTAATTCTTGAAAGGCACGTAACAGCTCCGTTGAACTGTTATTTAACTCCCCATGACCTTCCTCTACAAAGTGTTGTCCCGAACTGTGACTGTTTGGCTAAAATCTGTCACTTAAATGTTCAGTTGAGTTCTCCATATCTGTAATTCAAATAATTTCTGATAACATAATAATAAAATTTTCAAGTTAGTATAATTTTCTGCTGCAAAAAGAATTTTCTGTTGTGTATAAAATTTTTCTGCTGCGTGTTTTGGACCTAAATCAGGCCTAGAGTTTGAATCTGTGCTCTAATACCACATGTAACATCACGAATTTTCATAAAAATTTAAAATTTTTGTTAATAGCAATAATAGCTTAATTTACGATAATTTAAAACTACGAAAAATAATAATTGTTGAATGTAACAATGTTAATTAAACAACTGTTTGTACTAAACACAAATAAATTTCTGATATAACTAATGCGACAGTGACAACTTAATTACATTCGTAACAAATATCATTAAGAGAGTTAAATGCATGATTAGATCATACTTTTGATGCGACACTTTTTATTGCAATGATAAGTATGATTGATGTAATAATGAAATGCCAGGTTAGAAATGTGATATAATACTTTTTCTTTGAGGTGATACTGACAGTTTGCTTCCTTGTTGTCCAAGGGAGTCCTATGAGGGACCTCGAAGCTTACTTAGCTGTAACGCTAAAACATTAGACCTGTTCTGTGTGCAGACAACAGGTAAGAAGTTTCATGATTGCAATAAATTCTAGTTTGTGTGAGGTCAAATTCATCGTTTGAAAATAAAAATAGAATAATTAAAGACTGTTACATTTATAGATGCATACACGTACGACTCACATGCTTACACTTTTGCTTTCCATGATTCGTCTTGTATCTGATTAAAATCAACCCAAGTTAGCTATATGAATAAGCATCTAATTAGCAGCATCGTCACTGTAGTCATCTTTGTACTTAGCTGGTTCTCTCATCGTCCTTGTACTAGCTAATTCTGTCAACGCCATTGTACTAGCTGTCTTGTTGTCACCATTTAGCTGGTAGTACCAAGATGGTACAATGCCATTGTATCGTATGAATAAAAGTGGATAGGAGATTGGAGAAAATTATTACTCCCATTACCAAACTATATATTATAGCATGTATGTGGTTGTGAGCTTATGCAACACTATTGATTAACTATATAAGTTTTATGGTTCATAATCAATATATTTATTTGGTTCTTATGTAAGCAAAAGTAGTCTTTCCCAAAGACTAGACATTGGTAGCAATTAGATAATAAACAAATACAACCATAGGTTAACTATGTTGCAAAATAAAACTTGAACTATTTAACTATCATCCTATAACATGATATTTCAAGGTCTTATGAATATAGTGGGTGACTATATCGATTCTTGGTTTATTAACAACATATAAATAAAACAAAACTCATTTACAAATAAATGCAAACGTTAGACTTATAACTAAACTATATGAATAGTTTGCAAATTGTTGTCAACCTTATGTTATGTCAAAATGATAACAATATTGTGTAAACGTTATAATGAAAACTATGCATAATGTTACTAATGCTATGATGAAATTAAACTCGTATGTTAACAAAGGAAATTTAAGAGTTTACTGTCACGTTGACGTTTGCTGACAGGCATTGAATGTGATACTGGTCATGTCGCTGGTTCATTAACTTGGTGTTTGTCTTGAGCTAAGGTAGAGATCACCCAACGATCCTGCATTAAAAACTTAGTACTGCCTCCCTGCCGAGTTGTATTTCCAAAGATCCACGTAGGCGTGAATGCCTCCATACTTGTTGCTGTGTAAGGGTATTACACCTTGGAAATGGTTGGTACACGCTTAAACGTTGCCATGGTTGCATCGTCAAACTGTAATGCAGGACTGGCATTTATGGTTAACATCATTGTACCAAAGATATTGTTCGCTAAAATTGTAGAGACCGTTGATGGTGATGAATTTGAGCCGTTGGATTTGTAACCCTACAATCGTTGTTGTTTTGGTTTAAGAACTTGGAAAAGCAGTTTTATTGTGCTATTGTTTCGGTTGGTGGTGGCTGACAGGCTGCCAAATTTTTGGTAGAAGCCAAGGGAGAGGTTTCGACCTCGAGACCTTCTAAAGAAGTTAACATTGCAGGTTTTCTTACTTTGATAATGATGTAGCTTGTAAGGGATTATATCTCTGGTTCGAGGGATTGTAGTTCTAAGCTTTATAATTTCTGAGAATAGAGTGAAAAGAAAAACATAGAGCTTGGACGAGGATAAAGGCTCTCTAGTGTCGTTTGTGGCATCATTCTCATCAGGGTTTTGAAGGTAATCACTCCTCTAAGAAATGGGTGTTTCTTTAGCTGAAATCTGATTTTTGATTTAACGTACAACAATTATTAACTTTGAGTTTAACGTTTGTCAGCTGTAGGTTTTCCAAAGAACGTTGAGTAAGGTTTTAGCGAAGGTAACAGCATGCCTTATCACCGGTAAGCCTCGGGTCTTCCATAAACCCTCATAGTGCTCTTGGATTGTGGTTGGTGTGGTTCAAAGAATGTGTAACAGGCTTTTCCATGACTCGTCATTTCTTTGTCAATGTTGATAGTTGAAAGAATTTCGATTCACACTTGTTATTCAGTGACGCGACTCTCGTTTCGTTTAAATGGATCTTGGTTTCTATGTTTTTGGAAATTTTTATAGTGCCGACTAGAGCTGTGACTCGTCGATGTTTGAGAAGAAATGGGTTATTTCGAACTATTGGTTAAAGGTTTTAAACCCTGTAATAAAATTTTGTTTGCAAAAACGTACTGTAAAAACTCGTTCTGAGAATCTATGACTTGAAGGGTTTTTAGTTTTGAGAAAAGCCGTGGGCTCGTTCATTGTGTAATTGATCCTTCTCCTTTCGGAAATGAATTATTATGCTAAATGTTTTGTGTTGAAGTCTGTAATGCTCGACTTGATACCTTTGGTTAAAGTCATAATTCTTTGAGCTAGATTAGGGTTTGAGAAAATCGTTGATGAAGATCACTATGTAGAAATCTTCTAAGTTACAGATGTAACACTGTAGGTTTCATTTCTATGCTTAGGTTATGTGAAACCTAGGCTCAAATAAGTTCTGTCAAGGAATTTCGATATAGTTTTTCTTTTGTTGAAGATGAAAAGAGAGGACTGAAAACTTAAGTCAATGGAATGTTTAAAGTTGTGAGTCTTTTGAATGATTTGGATTTCGAACGGGAATCGATGTGAGTTGAGTTTGTTTTGAATGATGAAACCAATCATAATGCATTTATTTTAACTAGGGTTTAAATACTCTGTCGAAGACATGAACTATAAAATGTATGCTGCTCTAAATGGTAGAGAATTTGATTTTAACGATAAACAAAAAGGGTCAAACCCTAAGTTGTATTAGTTTGATTAACTATTGAAAGCAATTAATTATCATCAATAAATGTTTATATTATATCTACTATCTTGTTTGAACTGTAGGTTTATGAAAATGATAAAATAAGAAATGCAAATAATATGTATATAAGTGTATTGTGGAAACTGGAAATTATAAATTTTGCTTACAGCATGTAAATAATGATGGTAACACAGTTAGGTAAGAATTCTTGAAAAACATTAACAGAGACAATGAAATCAAAGTGTCTGTAAACGATATTAAAACTAGTGATGATTGTTATGTACAATCTTATTCTTATGAATGCTATGATTTAATTGTTACTCTATTATGAAACATGTATACCTGTGATTTCTATATTTTTCTATACAAAATAATGATAAGAATGCAGAAATTATGCATTAACTAAGTTTTCGGAAAGCTCTAATACCTTATAATACATACATAGATATTATACAGAACTTTCTACTATTATTTAACTTGGGAACAGAAAACTGAAACATATATAATTACTATCTATCTATCGAATTCAAAATGGCAATTTTCCTATCTTCTAATCTATTTTTAATTTGTGTATCTCTACTAGAGTATGATGCTTCAAAACAACATGTGGAAAAATAGAGGTATCGGTTTATCAATTCAACCTCAACATTAAACTTAAACATTCAGACTTAAAACAATTTCTAGGTTTAGATTCTTTTTCGAAAACAAATAAACAAAAAATACTAGATAAACAGAACATAATTATTTACTGAGAATAAGTTAGGAAATCTTTAAGAACCTGAGAAAATTTGTAGGGCAACAAACAGCCCAAGAAGACTGTTCCACCCAACCAAATTCCTAAAAACAGTCAAGTACTGTCTTAGGACCCCCAAGCCTATTCACTGAACCACCAGGAGGAAGAAACTCAGGAATGAGGACTTCTTCTTACTGTAGCAATTCACTTCTGAATCTTCAATAGATAGTAATCCGATAGACTTGCACCAACATTTTTGGTTCCTCTCAGCAATAATGCAGACTCAAAATTACAGTCACCACTAACCTCCCTATTTGAATCACTCTTGAAATCACCTGATTCACAAGAGGAAAATATTCTGCATAAATATTGATTAAGAGCTGCCTGCCCAATTCGAATTTGCCTTTATAGGCTTCCTAGGCCTTTTTAGATGTTACTGGGTAATTAAATGAGCTGCATGCTCACTCCCTCCACTTGGGGGATAATGCCCTATTTTACGGGAAGTTGTCCCATAACCAATAGTTAGTGGTGTGATGCAACTGCTGCCATGTGTCCCATACCTTCCAACAGCTTCCATTCCTCCTAGTGGGTCAGTGAACACTCATTCAACAGTACTCTTGCGTGTTTGTCTCCTAATTAATTTATTTAAATAATATTATTCAGTAATTACATTCATCCATGATCAAAACTGATCATAATTACAAATTTTTTTAATTTAAATTAACATAAAGTATTTTTGCAAAACAAAGTAATAATTCCCAGAAATTTGGGTAGGTGACAGTACAACAAACAATCTGACTAAAACATGAAATAAACTCTGTAATGTTGTTAAGAGTATTAGGCATACTTATTATAACCCCATATTTAGCACACTATCGAGATATTTAGCATTTGATGATTCAAACATAGGTAAAGTTTTGCTGATAAAACAATAATTGTTGTTGTGGCGTCATTTTAATAGAGTTGCAAGATCAATAACCATAGATAAGATAAGATAAAATAGTTTTATCAATGCCTAACAAAAGACCACAAAAGTAGGTCAAATGAAATAAAAGAGTAAATTCAATATTTACTCAAAGGAGGATCTAAGAGTTTGTTAGAGATTAGTTGCTAGATGTCTAGCTAAAGAGAGCTCAAAACGTAAAAGAGAGGGAGGATGTCTAAACTTGTTAGAGCTAGTGTCACCAAGTACAAGTGAGGAGATTGAGAGGTGGGCTTGTTGTTTGAGTTTTTAAGCTTTGTAAAAGGACTGATGGATTGGTGGATGATATATTTTGGTAGCTTGGCTATATGAACCTAAGGTGGGGGGGTTGGTGGGGAGGGGTGCAAAAGAAAGAGGGATCTTTACTCTCCTAATATCTCAGGCCAATAGGAAGAATATCTTGCTAGAAACCTTGCTACATCATTGAACCTAGTGAGTAGTATGTTGGATGGAGGAAGCATGAATTTTGGGTTGATTTGAGTTGATTTTCTTGTTGGTATCGTGGTGTATGACTTGTTCTTTGGAATCACAAATCCTCGTAGGAGTTGAAAAAGTTGGGTGATCCTACTGAGGGCCTTCATTTGAGGTATGACTCGTATACATCGAGATCTATAATATATGCTCAGAACTCTTTTCTAAAGAGAGAAAAGGATCATTGGTCGAGGTGGTGAGAAAAGATGGAGAAAGATGTACGTTCATATCAAACTCCTATAAGTTGCATTTCAATGTTGAACGTGTTGATCAGTCTCAACCGGATATCTATGAGGACCCACCAAAAATGACCTAGGGAAATCTTGAGGGAATGCATCCAATGAATTTTGTGTAAGGAGGGAAGACAATAAGGTCATTCTTCAGCTTCAAAAAGTGCTCTAGGTAAAAAACCATCTTTAAGTCTGGACCCTTTGAAGGTAGGATCCAGGTGGTTTTATAAGTGTCCTCATGAATCGCTTGATTCAAGTCTTTCTTAGACAATAAGACATTTCCAATTACAGTTAAGAATCCTGAAAGCCCAATTGTATGCACACCTAGGAGGGTAGTTGGTGCGTAGTTAAGGTGATGGCCTTAGAAGCACAAAGTGCAAAATAGGGATATTGATTCCTCCTAGAAACTAATTTCCCAAAGATCCTACTTTATGAATGAAAGATGCCAAATGGAAGATGACCTCAAGTCTAGAGGGATGGGATTTGAACTCTACTTGAACAATGTGGTGGGAGACACTCCTTTTGCATTAGATTACATGTCTTACAAAGAAGGTTTGGATTCTCTCATTGCCAAGCCCAATCACTGTGAAGTAAAGTTGGAAATCAGATCTTTGGATTGTAAAGGACCATGGGTTTGAAGATTGCATCCAAGAGGTGCATCTTGGACGAGACATACTAACATAGATCTGGAAGCATTGGATGGCAAGGAATCCACATCTCTTGTTAATTCATCATTGGAGGCCTTGTGCATGTTAAAACATGGCCACATGAACTAGACCTACAGTAGAACATAGGCTGTGGTGATCCCTTTGGAAGTAGAAATGAAATGTGGAGAGAGCACTCTTTAACAAGTTGAATATTATAGCCTTGGGTTTTGTCAATTATTGAAGGTTGTAGATGGTGGATAGGGCACTTATTTGTCTTTGTAAGAGGCCAAAAGAATTAAGAGGAGTAGAAATATCAACACTTGGTCTACAAGACACCGACAAAGATGTGCTCCTTATTGGGAACTGATCACAAAAAAATAGACTTGTTAAACACAATTATAATTAAAAGAGACATTGGGAAGAGTTCACATGTCCAAAATATCATCCTTTAATTAAAGTTGGAAATTTAAAACCTAAAAATAAAGGGAAAAAAACTAAGAACTTCTAAAGAAGTGCAGCGCAGAGAACAAAAATTTTAAGGATTCAAGTTTAAAAATTTAAAATTCAAAAGAAAAGTAACTACCAGCTTTTAATGATTTAAAAACCCCAAAATCTTTGACAGGCCTGGAAAATTATAACAAACACATTGAAAAACAAAAAGAAACTAACCAGGAGTAGCCATCCAATCGGCACCAGCAATTGCAGGCACAATACCAAGAGTTGCAGGAGCCTCAAATTCTCACTGAGCATCAAGAACCTCTGTAGGCCATTGCTCTGCTCCAAGAGTAAAGGTAGGAACATATTCATCTTGAGCAACCTCCTCTTCTTCTCTTTCCTTGGATTCCTTTGGTTCCCTGTAAAAGAACAAGTATACTAGCAAAAAAAGAATAAAAATGAATTTAGGCACCAAGTTGTCATAAAATTGTTCATGTACAATGATCTGTAAACCATAAATTAAATATATTCATTGGCTTGGACTTGAGTTTACCATGACATCCCATTTACGACCTGGGTAAATTGTTCCCTGCATCTATAAGACCATCCTTTCCAACATCCAAAATAGACAACCAATGTTGTGCTTGCCCTTGTTATTCACAGGAATATCGATGTCAACAAGTTTCATTGGAGAATCAGTGTCACAAAAGGAAATGGTTGGAATATTACCGAGGGCTGCTTCTCTCATAGGCTACAAGGTAGCAAAATGATGGTTGTGAGAATAGAAGCTTTAAAAAGTTTAAAATATGAATCAACATGTAATAGACTTAAAAGTTGAATCATTCAAATTACCAATTACTTAACCCATTACTTGATGGTTAGTCCTTGCGTCAGTAAGAATCAAAAGACGAGGCTCAGAAAATGATGTCTGAAGCTGATTTATAAATGTTCCAGGAGTGTGTCTGCCAGCAATTGCATGAGCTCCAGTAAATTGAGCAAATTTCAGAACTGCTTGCTGACCATATGTCCTTGCATATTGTACAATTATATCCTGAGGGTTCTCTATTGCAACAATTATTCTTGCAGCAATCTGCAGCTTTTCCCAAGTCTTACCCAAGTTGATGATAAATATGCCTAAAAGAAAAACCACAAATTTGAACATTATATTAGAATCTCATACAGACAAAACCCAAGTAAATGAACAACCTGTAGGAAAACAATTGGACAAATGATTCAACCAATCTATGAACAAGCTTCTCATAGACCAACGAGTTGGATTGCTACAACATTATTGTCAATTTAGATACCTAAGGTATATTGATAAAACCTCCAAAATTACCGAAGTCAGTATGGAAGTTTGAAAATGCAGGAAGAAGTAAACATAATTGCTTTCTTCCAAAGAGTTGATGAAGTGGTCAATACAATTATAGGTCTTGGAAAATAAATAAAAGATAAAGAAGTGATTCAAAATGTTCTAAGGTCTCTTGCAATAAGGTTCCATCTAAAAGTATCAGCTATTGAATAGAAGAAACATGTAGAAAATTTAAATATGGATGCACTACGAGGAATACTCATAGCCCATGAAATGAGGATTGAAGATCCTAAACAAAGAGAAGTTGTATTCAAGGTGTCATAGAAGAATGAAATAAACAAGAAGAAGTATTTCTCTCCTGCCTCATGATTTAGATGAAGAATCCGATGAGGAGATGGAAAAATATGTCAGCAAATTAAAAAGAGGTATAGGTAAGTATAAAGGAAAACTTCCCTTGAAAATTTTCAAGTGTGGTAATATTGGTCATTTTTATGCAAAATGTCCATTGAAGAATAACAATGAGTATAACTCCAATCAAATAACAGAGTCAAATAGAGAAAGATATTCAATAAAAAGAGTTTCTTCACTGAAATCGAAAATGAATCATCTGGAGATGACGAAAGAAATAAAATAGTTTTCATGGCATTTGAATCCAAAGACAATCAAGAAGAAGAAAATGAACAGGATGTGGTTGATATCGATGAATAACTATTGGAAACATTAGAAGAAATAGAGAGTTTTAGAAATACATCCAAGAAACAGAATAAAGAGATTGGCATGAGAAAAAATCATCTAGTGGAAGCAAAAGAAAGGGAAGTAGAACTTAATAAGAAGACGTTAGAAAAGGAAGGAGAAATCAAATCTTTGCAATAGCTGACTCAAGCAAACTTTGTTAATTTGAGGTTCAGGAAGAGCACTTCATATTTGGACATTATTATCAATCAACAAAGATATCCTATAGACTGGAGAGGGATTGGTTTTGAATCCAGTCAGAACTGCCATGAAGTTGAAAGTTCCAAAGAACAATAAATTGAGGGCTTAAGATAATGAGTTATGAGGTGACAACTAAACTAAATCTTGTCAAGGAACCATTGGGACAAGCTCTATGACAGCTCACAGTAGGAGAAAAGGGATGTAAGGAATTAGAAAATGAGATCTTAGGCCTAAGTGGAAAGAGTGTGCCCATCCCATCTTCAACCAACAATGCAGATGTGGTTATGAAGAACATGCATAATAAAGAAAATATTGTGACTGGTCCATCTAAAAACCATGAAGAATACAAAAATCCATCGTTTAATAGAAGAGATATGAACAAGCCATCAAGCAAATAAAACGATCAGATATCAATAAGAAGAATACAAATTAACAAGCATCAAAATTTATTTTTTGGTTACTGTTACTCTTGCAATAATTTCATACACAGTTGTAGATTGTAGAGCTCAATTCAATTGGAATTATAAGAAATAAAACAGGACTCATCAGTAGAGGATGAATACAAGAAGAGATGAAAATCCCTTCAACATCCTAACTAAACATGGTGTGGAATGTTATAAGTTTCACAATTTTGGACACTTGGAAAAATATTTCCAACTCAGTTTAGTGAAGCAAGAAGAGAAAGAAGCTGAAATATGTGGAATAACCTTGTATGCTCAAAAAGAGGAAGATAAATGGTACATAGACAGTGGGTGCACAAGACACATGACAAAAGACCAAGGGAAGTTCATCAAGTTGAAGAAGGACAGTGGAGATGTATCTTTTGGAAATGATGGAACTGCCAAAGTTATAGGAAAATAAATAGTTACCTTGAAGGGAAACGCAAAAGGACAAAATGGTCTATATGTGGAAGGGTTGAAGCATGACTTATTAAGTGTTGGAAAAATGTGTGATGTTGATCATAACATTACATTCTATGACATAGTGTGTGATATTAGAAGTAATGGATCAAAGGAAATTGTGGGAAGAGGAAATAGAAACCATGGAAATGAATATATCTTAGATTAAATTCAAGAAGAGAAGTTTTATGTAGGATAGACCACTGAAAATTGGATTTGGCACAAAATAATAGGACATTTGAACTTTGAAAATATGGTAAATATTAGTCAAACACAAGCAGTGAAATGTAAACTAACCACAAAGGAAAACTCCATTTAGGTTGGATATAATAGTAAATACAGGCTACAACACACCAGTATGACACAAATCAGCCTCACAAGTAAACTAACCACAAAGCCAAAAGGAACTTAACATACTAAACCTTGATCAAGGTTAGTCCCAGAGAGCAAAAGCCTACTAAATTCTCAAGTTAAAGGATTTTCACACCAAGAAATGTTTAATTCAGAGAGAGTTAAGTGCAAGATGCACCTTATAATCCATCTTTGGAATGCAGAGTTTGAATGTGCAGTAAACACACCTATGCCCACACTCAGACTTTTGGCACTGGTCACGAGTGTGAGATTAGAAAAGCTTTATCATCATACTGTGTTTGGGGGATTTATGAGTTCTTTGTCTGATCGATCGAGCTCTTAGACTATATCTTACACCTCAATACTGCCACTTGGATTCCTAAATACTGCAACCTTAGACTACATCTTACACCTTAATATTGTCACTTGGCATCCTGTAGAAACAAAATGACAGGAAAGTTGCATATGACATGAAAAGAAATATAACCATCCTTCCTGATGTGAATTTAACCCATGATCATCCTCCTGTCATTAACGTATCCATCAACTGACCAAAATGCACTGACATTATAGCCTAAAACACATTTGTTAGTATTTTAGGGCACTGATTCAAAGATGAATATGGAAAGCTTTTCGCACCTACTACATTTACCGTGTTTGTGTCCATCTTATATTTCAACATATGAAGCAATGGAAATATGGGTGTTTGTATGGACATGATTAGATTCAGTTGCACCTCACTTGGGGTCCCTTGTTCTTGTAGAATTTGTGGATGCCTAGTTGTGGATAGTAGACACAAAATGTGGTCTTTTTTCCTCTAGAATTGAAAATTCAGGGCTTGCTGCAAAATTGCAAAGTCATATTACACCAGGAAAGACCAAACCAACTCAAGAAAAACATCCAATGGAGGGAATAATTTCTCATAGACGTTGTCTTGGGTTTTTCCTTGATCTCTTTGAGGTGAGAAGATGAATAATTAAATAAGGATTGCACAAGGAAATTAGCTAGGGTTTGGGGTTTTGCTTCTTTTCCACAAAAAGAAAGAAAATATCTGATTGCACCTTCCTATATATCTCCTTAGATCATTGTAAATAAAAAAAATTGTTTAACTGAATTTTGAAATAGATACCTAACATTTATAGAGTACTCAACACTTAGAAAATCAGTTGTTGACACCTGAGAAATCAACAGTTGTAGGTTGAAGTTTGATGGTGTCCATAGAAATTTGTAGTTGTAGATGCTCATTAAAATTGTTGAGAAAAACATATAGTGGTTGCGTCTAAAACAAAGCAATTTTCCCTTACATGAAAGTGATGCCCACTCATAGGTATGTAGCTGTTCTACGAGAAGAAAAAATGTTTAGTTCAAATTTTAACTTCTTAAAGGTGTATTTGAACGACCTCCCAGACTAATGGAGCCTACCAGACTGTAATTGCAGTAAGATCTATGATTTAAGATCTCTGCAACTATTCAACAGTAACTATGGGAAGTGAAGTGTTAAAATGAAAGGAGTCTATAAGTACTTCAAAGATAGAGAGGAAGCTAAATAGGAGGAAGCTAGTTTATAAGAAGAGATTAAATTAAAGAAGTGTGTTAGGTGAAGAATTTAGAGGTTCGTTGGGGAACACAACTCAATTTAGCCATTCAAAGGAAATAAAAGCGCAAGTGATTGAGGTTTTAACAATTAAATCGAAGAAAGGGATTAATTTTATATATAATCTTCCACATAAATCTTATCCCATTCGCAAAGGTTATGTAATTCTTTTAAAGTTTTTTTACTTCATTATTGTCTGGATGTTTGTTTAGTGTTTACAAAGGGAAAACTTTAAAAAATTGTATCTAGGCAGTTACACCTTCAGTGTCTTCATTGGTTTTGGAACCAAAACTGTTACATTCTAAATATTCGCTAACCTCAGAGGCTGGAATTGATAACGTGGTTAGACACTTATCACATTGTGTGGACTATACACATAAAATGATTTCAGAGGAGGTTTGGAACTGCCACTCTACTGTTAACACTAAACAACTATGGAAATGAAGGAAGAGATTAGAATTCTAATTGCAACTTAGCGAGGCTTAAGCCTATTACAACATTGCAACATAGCAGATTGATCTTATTAGAAGGTCATGAAAGGCTTCTCATCATTTCATTTTAGCACATAATACTAGGTCAGGTTTTGGTTCTGACAGTTTCATAAATTTACCTGTCCAAATTTGTTTTTGGAACTTATATGATTTGATACAAATGGGATACCATTCCTAACCATATCTTGACTGCACTCAAAACCATTACATAGAAAACCATGAAAAACATAAGTTTAGAAAATGAAAAAAATGGTTCATCCAAACTTCTACGTACTACTATATGCTCAACATTTCAGATTCCCAGAAATGCAAGAGATTTATATGAATCTATTGTAATTTTTAGGTAAGTATATATGGATAAGAAGTTCGTAAGAATCAGGATGCTGGAAAAATTATGTCAATGATATTAGATATGAGAATTAAAACTTGAGATGTAGATTGCAGATGTGCATTTACTATCAAAGCTTGTGGAAAAAAAACTATTTTGAATTTTTTGAAGGGAAATGATATCTTAACGGAAAATAAACTCCTAATTCAGTAAATTAATATTAAAATGTTGGCATAGAATTGTGTTGATAAATGCTTGCAATGCCATGGGTTTTTGTTTAGTAACTGTTTATTTGATCTTCTATGGTGCAGGTTCCTCTAAACATCTCCTGTACTTGAAGAAAGCAGTAAGGACACAGTTTTCATCCCAATGCAATAGTTGTTGCAGTGCAAGTGCACATTTCTAGTTGTTGTTTGGAGTGTTGATAAAAGGGGATTTATTTGCACGGAGAATATTTGCTCGAGATAAATTTTGTACTTGAATGAGCATAACACTGAAACATTGGGAAGAAGAAGCTATTGATCTCACAAAGTGTCATGGAATGAAGGAGCCTTGCGATTTCCCACAATGGGAGATGGTTTTTGGAGCTCGGTCAGACTTTATACGGCATGGGAATCATCATCAAAATAGAAAGATATATATGAGAAACGATGAAAACCCTAGTGGGAGGGTCAAAGACAACACTTTAACTAATCACCATGGAACCCTCAACTTCAGGACCTAGATGGCGTGATCAACAAGGGTGTAATGTCCCCCATTCTTGACCCTCATAATATTTGGGCTCTAATGTAAATATTGTATGCATTATTTTGTACGATTCCTAGCGTGGAGCTCAAGGCCAAGGCCCCGCTAGTGAAAGCTCAATCTAGAAGATGCAAGTATTTGAAATTATGCTACCCATGTGCTAGTGAACCATGGGAATTGTAAGTATGCATCTTAATATAAATTCCCATAACTAGCTATGCAATGCAACAAGAGATGAGGGCATGATTTTTATAAGGAATTGGGAGGGAAATATTCAAACCCTTAAGCCAATCAAGCTAAGCCAAGTATCAATGGGAGAACCCAATCAACCCTCAACTACCCATGTTGACCTTTGTACCCAATCATTCAAAGAGTTGGTTGAGGCAGTTAATGCCTTGGGGATTGGAGAGGTATGGTTGTCCAAATTCGAGTATGGGAAAGCCATCCTTCCTAGAAAATCATGCTTGGCTTCTTGGGAAAGAGGAGAGACATGAAATTGACCCTAAGCCATTATTCACCCAGGAGTTTGTCTCTCTCACGAGTTGGGGGCTGCTGGGCGTTCTTCCCCATTGATTTTCTATGTTTTCCTCCTTTCTCCATGGTTGGGAACTCGTTTTGGTTAGCACATTAGCTGGGAGAGGAGGGCCATGTTTTGGGACTGTTATGGAGGTCGTTTTTGCACTAGAACTTCCATGGACGTTTTTCTGAAATCAGACTTGCTTTCCCAGGGTTGAATCCCCATCTACCAGCTTGTTTTTAGTTGCCCACATTTTTTATGAAGCTCAGGGAAACCTCGTTTTGTGCATCCCACTGTAAAAATGTTTCTCTTCATGCCCAACAATTGTGTTTTTGTTCTTATGTGTATCCATGCTCAGTTTTGAGTTGCTGTGTGTTAAGAAATGCTGGGGTTTGAGTTGGGTAACTATTGCTTTGGGCTGAACTGGGCTTGAGAGTCCCCTTTTCCTTGTAGATATTATGCCTAGCTCAGGGGTGGTCTCTGAGTGCTGAAAGAATATAGGTTGGGTAGAGACCTATGGCGGGGAGGAATGTTGCAGCGACATAGCTAGTTGTTCGGGACAACATTGCATCAAGATGAGTGTTTTATTGGGTATTTACTTCTGCAAATGTGTTAATTTGTTGACTGTGTTAAATTGAATAACATTCATGTAATATGTGTGTGGATGAGGTTTTCATTCTGCTGTGCATGTTTAATTAATTTACATTTGCACATATCTATTTCTTTGCTTTAAAATCTAATGAATTGGTTGAGTTTTTTTGAAAACTCCCATAGAATAGCATTAGGTTCCCTTCCTTGCATTGGGTCCAAGGGTGGGGACATTACAAAGGGATTATGCAGAGATACAACAAGTGTCCCAATGTTATATTACAGGTATGTAGCACTGTAGCATTTGATCAACACTGGATAAAGATATGGAGTATTCCTATACTCGTTTGATAAATAATTATTTCAATTCAGAATATGTTGTAGCTCTAAAAATGTAGAGACTAGGGATGACATTACATCCACAATAAACATATATACACCTTTTAAATATCAAAACCCAACATAAGATTTCATTTTTTAAACCATTATCAAACCCATTTAAGAAGGTCCAGTAAAAGGGTCGTCACCCAGTTCTTAATAAAGGAGTGTTATAGTGCAACGAACATAAAACCCTGCAACAACCACCCTTTATCATTCAAGCTGCAAGGGGTCTTCACCACACACGAATAAGGAGAGGCTGAGAGACATTTTATTTTAACATACCTGGAGAAGCTATGTTAATCCCCTGTAGGAGAAACTTGAATAACGCATAAGGGTAGTCACCATTGCACATGTTAACACCCAACAGACTGGGGTTAACAAAATTGTTTGCATAAAGAAATAAATGGATAACCAATATGCTCAAATAAACCAATTACAAGTGATAATAGGAAATGGGGATTACCACAAAATATATGGGGGAAAAAAGATGGTTACGAGCTAACTCAAGCCGAGATATCGACTTGAAACCTTTTTCATGACAGGTTTCCTATACAACGAGGATAGAAACATAGTTAGACTTTAGGAAAACTTAGCGATTCCAGGGAAATGTTTGAAACAAACGGCATCCAATGGCGAGGTGAAACTATAAAACTTACCCACCAAGAGATCATTCCAGGAATGGATGCGAGGGTCAATATCTGAGAAGAAAAGAACTCTCATGAACAAAACCTCACAGAGGAGGAACCCGGGAGTAATTAGTGAAAATAAAAAATGTAGTCAAAATCAATACTACATTCCCAGTTTCACCAAAGTCAAGGCCTAGTAAATGAATTTGTACGAAAATACATGTACAACTCGCTCCCTAGCAACCAAGTTTCCACAAATGGACAAAGTTTCCATCTGACTGAGCAATGATGTATTTACCTATGTATTCGAGACAATGAAATACATATATAACCTAAGTCATATAATATCCACAATTTATGCCAAATATGATAGTGAACAAGGTATCATGTGAACATTATGTTACATATAATATGTGCCTTAGAAAATTATTCATCATATTCCTAGGGTAGTTCATGAACATGTTGTATACTATATGTGTAAAGTGTTAGCACCCAAATGTTTGAACAAGAGAAGGGATCTAACCTTGTTTTAAATAATCATTGAACATAATTACACTTTCACCACCATCCTTTTGAACTTCTAGATGCTTTTTACATACGGAATCAACCTTCATCCTATACTGTAACATCCCTCCTTTTTGACCTAATGAATTGTACAAATGTAAATAATTATTGTAATCGTTTTTGGTGAGGAGCTCAAGGCCAAGTCCCCACCAGTAAACGTTGCGTCTAATGATTTTTATTTTTAAAGATTGTAAAACTAGGTGGTAGACCTAGGTCACTTGAAGTAGTGATGCCATGGTAGACATTTGAATTTGCACTAGTGGTGATATTTCGATGATGACCTATGTCACCTTGGTACCCATAGGAAATTGGGATAAAGTGGACTACTGGAAACCAAATTCACTAAAGGGAGGTAACGTTAAGATCATCACCAAAACCTCGATTAAATAAATTTGCTTAAGTTAACTAAAATTCACCAGATAGACTAAGTGATTGCTAAAACTATCTTAATACACGCAGTGAAACCATGGAATATATATATATATATAGGAAGGACAAGGGAGATATGATTATTCCTATAGAAATATGTTTGAAGATTCCATCACTTAGATAAAATATTATTAATTATAAAAAATATTGATAGATCCAATACTTTGAATTATATTATAATGCAAAACTGCATAGGTATGCAAGGATATATATATATATAATATCTTGGAAGGACAAGGGATATGATGTGTTGATATAGTATTGATGGTTATATTTAAATTAACAATGCAATTATATTGTTATTTGGACGTATGAGGTGTATCGATGAGAATAAGATATCATTGAGAATACAAAATCCATGTCCAATAATTACCATTTTTGATAAAGAGCACATGTAATCAAACTCATGTTAGAATCGAACTCAAAATCGATAACATTAAATTTCCATTGTACCCTCTATGTATATAAATATTATTTTAATAATACTCACAATTACATTTTTATGTAGTGGAAGGGGAATGCCATTATGGGTAACAACCGTTAAACGAAGGGAGAAAGTCGATAACTCCAAATAAGTTGTCACCATAAAGGAGCTAAGGATAACCGTTACACCAGTGCGGGGGTCTTTAAAGGGGTGGTTACATGAATTTTTAAGATGGTTGAGTGGTGGTCTCCTTAGTGGAGTACCGAAACCACTCCACAGCGCCACCTGTTTCAGTAGGAGAAGCCACGACTCCATAGCGTAGGATCCTTCATAGGAGAGTATTTTTTTTGTTACGCTATCATCGATCGGAGGGAGGGAGCTATCTAGAGGGAGGGGATGTGTTGCTCATGAGGGATGTGCTCTGCGAAAGTAGCAACTCGACGATGGGAAAACAAGTGGATAACATATTTGTTTCCAGAACTGTGACGGGAGAAGGTTGGTAACCGACCGCTTCCAGAAGAGTAAGTGACTTTCTACTGTGGTTTTACATATACTCATAGTATCATAGAAATACATTTTGTTGTACTTTGGTTTAAGCTTACACATTCTATATTTTTATTTATTTCACCGATCGTAGGTTGTATAAAACGTCGATGTTGAAGATGAATCTTGTTTTACCTGATCACTTCGATCTCTGTGTAACCCTTGCCGCAAGGGAGGTGTCCCATTATACGAAATAGTCTGCATAGTATTGAATACCCTTGTTACAGATTCGCGATCTCATCCTTTTGGACGGAAGAGGGTTTTATCTCGTGATTGCTGCAAGGTTAATGCAACCCAGCAATCCCTCGCTCATCCCATCGATTAAAAGGATCCTCGTTCATTTTTGTTTTATTTTACTCCTTACATTCATGGTAATACGACTCCTTTTTCCCTGGATACATCGCATCAAGGTTTGAAATCCCTAGTTACTCCGTCTTATCCACTGCCCAAATTGTCATAGTTGTCGCGGTACAATCTATGCATTTTGTTTTAATGTAGTATAGCTTTGCATGAAGTTTTGTTTTGGAAAAACGACTCTTGTAGTAGTAGATACAACTGGGTAGGAAGGCGTAAGTTATTGTTGATTTGTATGTCTGTGGTATCTCTATGATATGTTGAACCCAGTTTGGTAAGCTTATTTGTTTATTGTAGAAAAACTCTGGAGCGATCTCTACCTGATTGTGTGGCGTTAAACGGAATCGTAATCTCTTGTAATCTCTGAGAATTTTTGTTATTTATTAATTATAAATGTTGATCATAGTCCGATTTATTGTTGCATGTGTTATACTCCGACCCCCTGTATTATTTAATATATATGTACGCCTCTTGAAAATTAAATAGGCAATCTCTATTGGGATATTTGCATAGTTATTTATAAGCTGCCTTTAATGTATATATTGCCTAATTGACCCCTACGCATATTTTTCAATTATCTAATTCGTAAAATGTGTGCTGGTGTATGTTAGTGGTATGATTTCCATCACGCTTAGCTTAGGAAGATCCCTCTGAGGAAAAGTCGATCGAGTCAGTTTTGACGAGTAGTTACCATCTGTGAAATTTATTTTCAGATTTGGTTAACACTTCTGCCCTAAAGTAATCCCTGGTTAAAACCGAGTTAACGCTAGCCTAGCTGAAACACTATATGAATTAAGAAATCGATGCAGGGTGTTTTACCTCAGTGTTTAAACTATTTTCTTTCTGTTTGAGTCAAGTTATAGGGTTATCAAAGTAAAATTTTGGATCAGAATCTTTGATGGTATTTTGACTGGGTTACTTCTTAGGGAACACTCGCTGCCTCCTTTCGTTGATAGAATTCTTAGTCTTTATTCTATGGATGGATTAAAGATAACTATTTAAGAAAAACACAGTCTTTTTTTTATAGTGATCTTAAGTGTGGATAGACCGAGCGTTAACTTTTTCGGTGTAACCTCTTCGATATTAATGCCCAGTAGGTAAACCTCTGTATCATTGTTTTTTTTTTTAGTTCAGTTCTATAGTATTCTTCTGCGAAGTACGCGGATCTCCATTGTGAGATAAAGCACCAAGGGTAATCCTCTGTTTCATTTCAGAGTTTAGCTCTTTATTGTGCTTCTGCGTTTTAGGTGGATTTTCTTTGAGAGACAAAGCACAAAGTGTAAACCTCTGTAATTACTTTCATACTTTTATTTCTATTTTGTGCTCCTATTTTTTTAGGTGGATCTCCTTTAAGAGAAAAAGCGCTTTTGGAAGTGTTGTGGAGACTTTAGTGGCCTATCCCCTTAGGGCCAAACTATACCACTCTCAATTTAAAACTAGAACTAAGATTTATGACAAACCTAGACCTAGATATCAAGAGGGTTTAGTCTAAAGTCAAATGTATAAAGAAATTCTTACACTTTATGTATAGTTATTCTTTTGAATGTCTTGAAAGACTCTCGATGAGAAAAGCTTATAAAGGAAAAAAGGGGTTTACGTATTTTCACTTTTTGTATATAGTGATGAAGTTAAAATAATACATTTAAGGTAGATCCGTGAAAATTGATCACATGAATATATGTATTTATTTATATATACCTTGTTATATTTTTATAAACCCATAGGTAGGGTTTGGTTTAGTATTGATTTATATATGTTATAGAATTAGCAGAAATTAAGGAAGCAAAAAGGCTTGTTTTGTGACTTAAGTGAGAAATAAACCTTCTAGGGTTTTAAAATTGATTATGTACATATAATGATAAGATCTCAAGAAATGAAAATCATGGCAACAACTTTGTTGCAGAATGTAATCTTTGATCTTGAGGAATAATAAAACACAACTTTTTGTGTAAGTAGCCCAAGGAGTGGGTGAACCACGTTAAAAATGGTCTCCCTATGTTGTTTCTCTTTTGTGTATCCTCTTGATATCGTGTTTGGTTTCCTTGTTTATGTGTTACTAACTATGTTGGCTTGTTGTTTATATCTTGTGCAAATGTATGCATTTATGCTTGGTAATTCCTTGTTGCTTTATGATGACTATTTGTCCTATTCATGTGAATGAATAAGAGTTGTTTGAATGTTTGTTTAGTGCATTTCATGCATACGTGTACCTTGTGATTTACCAATGTATAAATTGCATACTTCATTAATATTCATAGATCGAAATATAACTCAATGATAGATTCACATTGTTCTATGGGTAGTAGTCAATATTTTGTTTATCCCCAATGGATAGGGAAATAATGTAAGGTATTTGAAGGAAAGATCTTAAATATCACGTATATAATTAAGGAATATCGAAAATAATATTATCGATCTTATGATGGTGTGTTCTGCATGTCAAAATAAAACATTAACTTAGTCATGTAAATGTTATTGAAAGTAATGGAAGTAGGAATCATTAGGCATGCTCATTATATATTTAATTCAATTGTTATCATGTTTAAATAAAATTAGTGTAACACTTTTCTTATTATAAAATGTTCAAGGTGAATGTTTTTGAAAATTCCCATAATTACAGTTATTGAAATTTGGGTTCGTGACATGTACATTTATTTAACAACATAGAGATGTCAAATAGTACACCAAGCTTTATAAGACCACGAAATGAACCTATGCATGAACATGAAGGTGAAAACTAGTACCAATGCTACAAGTAACTAAAGCAATGCAACATTTATCTAGATATGTGTATTCATACAAAACTACAGTGCAAGTATGATCTAATACCATATAATTGTCCATTGTTATAAACATCATAGAACAACACAAATGTATATGGTGCCATTATTGTGTAAAAATTTAAAGTGACGTAGGTGGGTTAAGAGAGTTCTCCTAGTAAGTTATACTAATAAGAAATCAACCAAACTTGTAATGGTGTATTCACAATTCATAAAAAGAAAAGAACTACCATGAAATTGATCACTACATACAAAGGATGCAACACCTTAGTAGGCAATTCTATGTAAAAATAATAATCCAGGTAATATTTACACTATTATTAAAAAAATAATGTTAAGAATTTAAGTGATGTTATAGTCACCAAGTCATAATATAAGTGATGCTCAAGTGATAAAAATGGCTCCAAACATGAAGGAAGAGGAGTGTTGTTCCTATAAGAGTATTCATATTTTTGTTGCAAGGTATGAAAACTACCATCTTGGAAAATCTAGAATCACAATTAGAAATTAGTATCATTGGTAGTAAGAATGGCTCCAAACATGATACAAGAATATTGTTGCATCTATATGAAAATTAATAGTGAAAGTGAAATTTGGAGTTACAATCAAAAGCAATAGTCAATGGTGATTAAAAAACGGCTTCAACTTGTTGGAAGAAAAGTGTTGCATCTATTACAAGAACTAATAGTTCTATTGCATGGTATGGAAATTTCCATTTGGGAAAATATCCATAGTATGGTCACAACAGTACAATCATGTTTCGTCGGACTCGTTAGAGATCACTAATGAAATTGATGGAAATGGATTCAAAATTCCTAAAGAGAAATAGAATTGTTGATACAACTCAAGTTTTGTTTTATTGAGTTTACTTTCACTAATATATTTATTTCCTTGATCATGGCCCTCAAGCCCTAGAACCTTCCCTTAGGAGCTAAGGCCTAAGTTTCATCCTTGACAATTTCTATATCCTAAGATATAAGTTTGTTCCTCCAAACCTGCAAAAAATGTCTATATCCCCACTATAAGCTCAATATTCCCCATATAGGTGTGTGTAGTGGTGTAAGGTCTCACTCATAATCATTGAGTCCTCAAACTTACCTTTAGGGACTAAGGCTTGGGTATCTTTCTGCAACGATATATAGGGCCTTAAGACCAATCCTTGGTGTAAAAAACCTCCTAATTGTTTTTTAATATGCTTGTATGGATGTCATATATCCCCTCAAGATATCATGTGTTGAGGTTTAAGTCTCCTCCACTAAACATGTCCAAGGCCCCAATACCTAGATACATAGTGCCATAGTTACCACTCCAATGGCATGCATGGCACTTTAGGTAGTGTTCACGGATTTGAATGATTCAATGAATTATTTAGGGATAAAGGAATGGTTTTATTCACTGGAACACCATTTCCAAGGCCCTGAGACACCTACATACTACTAAAAAAAAACTAACGACACTTGCATTCTCAATCATAGGCTAATGATACAATGAAGAGAAAACATGTGGTTGGTGGAGACCACATCCTTAGCCTTAGATGGCTAGAATACTCCTTTAGGGATTAAGGATCAAGTGTCCTCATATGACCATGTCCAAGGTCTCAATGCCAATAACCTAGATATATAGTTCCATATTGATACCCCTATGAAATCATGCATGATTCCTTAACGTACTCTTCGTTTCTCTAAATGCCCCAAGAATTAATGTATGGCCAAAAACATAGTTGAATTTCATAGAATATCATTCCCAAGGCCCTGACACACATAGATATTACTCAAAACCATATAATTGCACTAACAACATCGATCATAAACTGATAATACCTTAAGGGGTCCATGTGTTGTTGGTTTAAGTATCCCTCTTATCCCTACATGGATAGAAGTTTCATTTAGGGACTAAGGTTGATGAGTCCTCTCTTGACCATGTCCAATGCCACAAGTCCCCGTGACTTGGATGCATAGTTCTATTAACACACTATGAAGCCATGTGTGGTGCTTTATGGCATTATGACATTATTAATGGATTTGGATGCCTAAATAGTTTCTTTATGGCCAAAGTAATGAACCTATTCTATAGAATGTCATTCCCAAGACCCCAAGACACGTGTGTATTTCTTAAAACCACCTAATGGCACCATAAACTCCAATCATAGGCCAATTATACCCTTAAGAGACCATGTGTGGTTGGTGGAGGAAAAATTCTTAGACAATGATACCCTCATGAAGCTCAAGACCTAAAGGAATCTTCTATCCATCTAGGGCTAAGAAAGGTGTCTCCACCAACCACACATGGCCTTCTGAGGGTATATGAATTGGACTATGATTGAGGATTTCAGTGCCGCAAGATGATTTTGAGTAGTAGGTACATGTATCAAGGCATTGGGAATGAATTTGTAAGGAGGAAGACCATGTATTTGGACCTTCAGAAATAATTGAGACATACATAGCCATGACCAATGTCTTGAAGCACCACACAAATGACTTTTTTGAGGTATCCACTGCATTATGTATCAAGGTCTTATGGCCTTAGGGATTTCAACATGGTCAGTGTAAAAGATCTTTTCCTCCACCAACCACATAATAACATTAATATCCTCAATCATTTGCCAATGATACCCTCAAGAGGCCATTTATGGTTGGTTGAGGTGATCTTATTAGCCTTGGATGGATAGAAGATTATGTTAGGGCCATATGTTTATGTCTCCTCCCTTGAGCATGTCCAAGGCCTGAATACCCCAAGCCCCCAAGACATGGATACATACTGGCACAAATATACATGCAAGGTCATGCATGGTACTTTAGGCATTGTCCATTGCTCGAGATGCCTCCATGGTTTATTTAGGGCCAAATTCATGGTCATTTTCCTTGAAACATCATTCACAATGCCCTAAGACATGTAGATACTACTAGAAACTACCTAATGGAAATGGAATAATCAATCATAGGCCAATGATACCCTGAAGAGGGAATGTGTGGTTGGTGGAGGAAATCTCCTTATCCCTATATGGATAGAAGATTCCTTTAGAGCTCAAGATTCAAGTCTCCTTCACTGGCTATGTCTAAGGCCCCAAGGCCACAAGACCTAGATACATAGTTCCATAGATACTTCTCTAAAGTCATGCATTGTACTTTTAGGTAGTGGTCATGTCTCTATATGCCTTAATGATTGCTTGATGGCCAAAGTTTATTTTATTTAGTATTTAGTGAACAAGATCTATTACAATGAATACATGTTAATGTATCCATGTTTCCTTTTATTTCATTTAATGTATCTTTTGCATTCATCCCTAGAATTTGCCTAGGGTGCTTTGGCTTATATTTCTTTAATCTTATGCTTATAACCTATGCCATGTATAAGATCTCTTCTAGTTAAAGTTATGGACATTTTTGTTTTACGGTTGGATAACTTGGTAATCAAACTAGTTCTAATTATGGGTATGTGGGTTGATATTTGCTCTTTTTGAGATTGATTTGTTTCTATGTGGCTGCTCCTGGAGTCATTACGACATTCTGTTTATGTTGATCATGTATCTTTTAATACTTTAATATGAAGCATCAACATCTTTTATGTGAAAAAAAACTAGTTTTGATTTGATATAATTTATTTTTGTTATTTCCATGCTTAAATTGTATATGGTTGGGAAACTATCCCCAAAACAAAAAAACATAGGTGAAAAGGTAGCGTTATAGTCCAGTGCTTCTAATTGCAGATGACGCTACTCTATGCGATCAAGCTCATGACCCATGGCCAAGGCAATAATAGAAACATCAAGACAATGGACGACAACAGTGAAACTACACTAGTCCAGTGCCATCTAGACCCGGGTCCAACATTCACCACAAGGTTGCATGTCTCATGTTCTAAACTTTGATACATCGACCATTTGTGTGAACTCGTGATGAAATCAAGTGTCTATTTCGAATTTATTGAACTCAAGTGTCTATTCATATTTTTTACTTCCTTCTCCATCCAACTCCCATTTCTTAATAGAGCTTCACACACCTCTTGGTAAAATTTGTTATCATTCGATCACCTCCTATTATTGACCTTAAATTTTATTAAGCTTGGGAGATTGCATATATATGGCATCTTCAA
Source organism: Larix kaempferi (assembly GCA_027924585.1). Lineage (NCBI taxonomy): Eukaryota > Viridiplantae > Streptophyta > Pinopsida > Pinales > Pinaceae > Larix > Larix kaempferi. Next base: position 5,777,670 of record BSBM01000240.1, on the reverse strand, counting down.
CTCAAGGCATATGCCACTTGATTCTCTTCCCCTTTTATGTGAAATAACTTTTAATCATAATTGGCCAAAAACTTCACCCATCGCCACTACATAACATTCAATGGTGGGTGAGTCTACAAGTATCTCAAGATCTCATGATATATTCATAATTCAAACTTTCTGGTGTTTTAGAAGTGCACGAAGACTTTCTCCATTTAGTTGTGTATATGTGGAAGAATGGATTATCTGTTCTAGACGTGGAATGTGAGGCAGAGACTTGAGTCACCCTTCACAAAAAGGGGAAAACAATGAGAAGAAAGGGTGATGGAATGAAAATTACTAGCATGTTGAAATTGGCAGGAAAATTTTCATTTTTGGTGTTACAAATCTAAAAATTACCAACATATCCCACTTGTAGTTAAAATTAGATTCACTCTTTAGAGATTATGTGATGTCGCAGGGCATTAATCATCACTCAGGAACAACAGAGGGAACTGTTACATATATGCTAGATATTCCATATGTAGGTCATATGTAGTAGCCTAGGTTAACATGCATGGACCATCAACCCCATAGAAAATTAATATGGTATTAGGCCCTAAAATTAGTTTATAGGCCATGGTATAGGCCACGAGAACCATCGTTAATGTTACAAATATTGAAATTCCCACAATATCTTGCTTGTAAGGTAAAGTAATTATGTGTAGGGCCCTACACATGGACCATGAATCATATAGTAAATTTATAAAACACGGACCATTATTTAGGTTATGAGAACCACTATTGATTTGCATAACCTATAAATATTAAACCATGGTTGGTTTATTGGTTTACATAACCATGGACAAACCAACAACAACAACAACATCGACGATGGTGACAATGATGATCATGACGATCTCACATGTAGGCTAGAGATTCTTATGTAGTAATATAGGTTAACATGCATGGACCATAAACTCCATGGAAAATTAATATGGCATTAGACCCTAAATTTAGTTCACATGCCATAATCCAGGACATGAGAACCATCCTTTGTGTTACAAATATTGAAATGGCCACCATAAATAATGCCACTAATTAGACACTGACCTAACACAGCCAACCCATGTAAATTAATCATGCACTTGGCACATATGATCCATGCAATGAATTCATGCACCTAGGAAGCTTCAACCTCTAACCCCCTCATCTCGTACCTAACCTTAAAATCTAGCCCCAAACTGAATAACATGATAACTTATAAACCAGTTAACCACTAGTACCAACAACACTAGAACCCCTTTCCCACTAACCCATTCTCCCTTAGGTGCCTCACTTCTAATCCAAAAACTCCCCAAATCCTACCACATTATGAAATTGTAGAAAATATGCCCTTAAGCTAGTATCTCTCTAACCCTAACCCAATACCCGCTAACCCAATCACTAGCATGCCTACTACACCAAATCAACACACCAACACAATAAAATTTGACCTTGGGTTATTTATAACCAAGGTTTTAGATCAGAGACTTTGACATCAAGGTTTGAATGATCATTGTATGGGATTTTATCAAACTAAAATTAGTGCAAAAATAAACACACGAACTTAGACTATAAACAAAATATTCCCTATCTAGGGTATGTATGATGACTCAAGTCCCTATGCATGGCCCATGAGTCTCAAAATAAAGTTTTATTGCCCAAGAACCTACATTTTGCCCCTAGACCATAAGATAGGCTCCTAGAACCATCAACGACATGAAAATACTAAAAAAAATGACAATGTGTTACTCAAAAGCTAAATATTCCTTTCCTATGGCCTATGTGGTGGTACAGAGAAATGCCCATAGGTCACAAGACCTTGAGGTAAATACCAATCATTATAAAATAGATTTTGATCTAACACCATGGACACCATGGATTAGGCTTCAAGAACCATCCATGATGCTGTAAATATTGAAATGGCCACCATACCCACTTGCAAGCCAAATATTCCTTGTGTAGGAATCATGTGGTGATTAGGGCCCTACACATGGCCCATTAGCCATAAAGGATAATTTTATGGAACACGAGTTTGTATTTTGACCATGGATCATGGGAATTTGGAGTGTGAGAACCATCTTTGATGTGAAAAAACTACCATGACTGCCTCAATTGTAGAGCTCTAATGGGATATGGTGTTGAATGATGATGCACACCCTTCCTAACACTACAATCGCTTTTGTGCGCTTAGATCTAATGTTTTGGTGAGGTGCGTTATTGAACCCATGTGACACACCTAACCCACATACATAAATGACTTTTAGGGGGTTTTAAAAAAACTTTCTCAAAAATTTCAATTCGCATGACTTTTAGGGGGGGTTTCAATAAACCGCCTCCAAAAGTTCAATTCTCAATTCTTTTAAGGGGGGTTTCACAAAACCGCCTCCAAATGTTCAATTATCATGACTTTTAAGGGGGGTTTTTAAACAACTGCCTCCAAATTTTTAATTTGCATGAGTTTTAGGGGGGAGTTCAACAAACTACCTCCAAAAGTTCAATTCTCGTGACTTTTAAGGGGGGTTTCAAAAACCCGCCTCCAAAAGTTCAATTCTCATGACTTTTAAGGGGAGGTTCCAAATAACTGCCTCCAAAAGTTCAATTCTCATGACATTTATGGGGGGGGGCTCCAACAAACCACCTCCAAAAGATCAATTCTCATGACTTTTA